>JACCGJ010025896.1:0-12071 GCA_013407085.1 Atriophallophorus winterbourni | reverse complement strand
ATTAATTCCCAGCATGCTGATATTATTCAAAATTCAGTGATGCTCGAAAAGTTGTTAATCAGTAGCCTACAAGCTCAGCTTGTTTGAAATTTCTATACTGTTTCAAAGCATGCGTATACTTATAATCTATTGATTGAAAACAGCACAAAACTGGGTGTGTGTGTGATGGAAATGCGTGCAAATGAGCATTTTTATTCAGGATCACGGGTTCAACCTTATCAACATGTGTTAAGACATGGCACCGGTGGCCTACAAGTTCACATCGTGCTTACCATTTCTCAACCGTTTCAATATATTCTGCTTTTACATAAGCATTCATTCACCGTCTGTACTCGCAATTTATTCAATGTACAGATCTAATCTCCAATACAATTTTTATATTCAAGTTTTAATTGTGTTTATTATCTCCTCTCACTCATTACGTTTCATCGGTCATTCAGGCATTGAACAATCTTCAGTCCACTCATCAAGAATTCGGAATGATATCGAGCGAAAATGTTTTCAAGGTCAGTGCTCCGATAATTTTTGTTCATACTCGCTTTCAAGCATTACGTATCTCATGCCCAGTATATGTTCAACTTGAAGCCAATCATACAAAGCATGCTTTGATACAGTTTTTACCAGAGATATTACAGTTCCGTTGAAAGAGTTGAATATTGCAGCAATTCTTTTATTTTTTCTCATTCTCCACTCTGCGACCGGTTTCGTGGTGTTTTCTTTCGTTTAGTTTCGCGTGCCTCTCGATGAATATTTATCTTATATAATATATCGAACGAGTCTTAATGTAGATAAGTGTCTTACGAGGCACTCGGGTTACTATTACCATCCTTCTGAAATACTGAAAATCTTGGTCAAACCATGGTCAACATCGTTGACTATCGAGACAACTCTCTTGTCATTTCCACTTTAATAAAGAAACGATCTCATCCATTTGATACTACTCCAGCATCTGATGAAACTCCCCGGTGCACTATGGAATTGAAACGATATCTTCTAGTTACTAAGTTGTTGTGCCAGCTCACGCACTATAATCAACTTCAGAACTTTTAACGCCTTAACATAGAACAAAGCCAGTGTGCGACGCATTGTCATGAGAACTCTCGAAAGCGCTTCAAAAGTGATGCCAGGAAGTGGATCATTATCCGCGATGCATTTCCAATAGTGAATCATACTTCACCGTTATTTGTATCTGTTCCACGCAAAGCCGGGTGATTGTGTTGCTTTGTTTTTCATCCATCACAACTGCGTCGTTATATTACTATTTCGGATTAACACGAAACACCAAGGATTGCCAAGAAATGCACTCAGCGGGATGATAGTTTGCTACTCATCTCTTGAAGATACACGATCAGCTACAGGACATATGAGCGCGTTTGTTGGATTCCTTTAGCAATCTCAAGTAATAGGAAATCAGTGCCACTGACAATACACCCGCGGAATTCAGATTTGCTGCATAATTCAGCGACATTCTTTTTTATTGGTTCAGCTATACGGAGCCGACGACATCAAGTAGCTTTGAAGCTCAGAGAGAGTAAGTGAGAAGTGCTTGATCTCGGAAGTAAAACTGCACCGATTTGTGTGTCACTTACAATTGATAGGCCGTTTTGCGACCCCACCTCACTAAGTTTTCGGTCGTTTTTTCGACTGTGGTGGCCCAGCTTGTTGTATATTTCATTGTACGTAAATGTAAAGAAAGAAGCCAATCTTCACAATGCACCGTTGTTTTACAAAAGGTCTGCGATGAACCGCACCCGATGCTGGTCAAACAACTGTTGGATCATTGCGTCATTGTCATGAGAACTCTCGAAAGCGTTTTACAAGTGATGCCAGGAAGTGGATCATTATCCGCGATGCATCACCAATAGTGAATCATAGTTCACCGTTATTTGTATCTAACTCACGCAAAGCCGGATGATTATGGTGCTTTGTTTTTCATCCATCACAACTGCGTCGTTATATTACTATTTCGGAGTATCACGAAACCCCATAGGTTGCCAAGGAATGCACTAGGCAAAATGATAGTTTGGTGCGGTACTTCGGTGCCTAGGCAACCTGACAGTATCTTAGCCCACGTGAAGTCTGAACGTGCCTGGATCAGGCTTGTACTATCACACACACAATCTGTTCATCTAGCGCTGTGCTTAATGTGTTTTCAACCGGTACTGAGCTACATACGAAAACACCCTGGTGTCTCACTACCATTTCTATTCTATATTCCTTGCTGTCTAGGCCTACGTACCGTAACAATATCTCAACCTACGTGCAGGCTATGACTGTGCTGCACTTTGCCTAGGTCTCGCTAATGCTTTTGCTAGATCATGGCGCAATGGGTTGAAAGTATCGGAGCACATTAACGACATTGCTGTTTTCTTGACTGTTTCTGATTATCACCATTGGAAATAGAGTTTGCGCGGTAAATGAATTTGATACAAGGTTTAATGAGGACAAAGTCTTCTAAATTAAGTGCAGAAAAATAGCAGTTAAACAGTGCATACCAGGTAAAATGACATACCAGAAATGATGAACTGTGAAATAAGTTTTGACTTAACAATAATAGGGCGCATTATGTACTTTGGGAATCATAGAAGTAAAGTGATAATTGCATGTTAACTTGTTGTAGATGGCAATACCTAAATACTTGATAGGTTTTCTCACGGCGTGGTCTATCGCATCGCGTCATTCACCACACATTAGTTGAACATAAGTGTTACGTATTCCAGGCTTTAACGGCGAAACACTAGCTGAGGGCGTGCATGCTTGTATTTCAACATATGAGACAGCATTACACCAGTAACATGTACCGAACGCTCAACTTCCACACAACCATAGAGAAGTGAAATATTATAAGGTGGGAAAGAGTGGGACTTAAAAGCTACTGATTATGCAGAAGAACCAGAATGGGATAAGTTGCCCACACATGGAACATGGATTCAATCAACGTTCGTGACCGAGTACAGCGACATTAGCATGACAGCTCCCTGGCGGCTTTCACTGCCATGCATCCTAACAAGCTTTTCTCGTCACAATATAAACAGTTAAACACAGTGCCACAGTTAAGCAAACACTTGCTTAGTGCAAGACCGTAATTGAACACGATTTCGAGACATATCCTGGAGCGTAACTAGCCATTGCGATATCTGATCGCGGAGACATCAGCCTGTATGACGTGCTGCGCCGACTCTGAAAAGGTTACTAGTAAAGGTTTATACCTGCCTAAGCCATGTGGCGGTTTGGCCATCAAGAAATTTACGCCAATTGAAATGTGGCTTCGCAATAAGAATCCGTTTCGGAAGTCAGTGATCCGGGATCCGTAAAACGTGACTCAACTAGCGTAACCTATATATGTTGATCTGCTTTTCTATATCTATGTGGGCATGTGTATGTACGCATGCATGCATGTACAAAATCCTGTGTGCACTTGTTTTCAGTCGGTCGGTTATGTGTTACTGGAATTATAAACTAGCTTTGACACCATTTTCCTTAACCGTTTCTCTTCACAGGAAGTTGAATGGTTCATCTTTGTATCGCCGAATGTTTGGTTACGCATCTTTAATTGGCACGGCTTATTGCGCGATTGTGTAAAACGGCGCTACCACTGAAGCTGACCTGGAACGCATCCCGTTGTATTTTTAGGTGCATTTATGAATACATGTTTTCTAACAATATACATCGCCTATTTTTCTACAATCCAGCAGTTCTATTTGTAGCATCTCAATGATCAACTGTAAAATGTGCACCAGTTCAGCACACTCCTTATCCAAATAAATACAAAAAATATTACGATAAAATTCCCGAATAATTTATGACAAGTTACATTGTTTGTTTCTGGACGTGCGTTGCTTTTGGCCAGCCGAGGTGACAGTACGCTGTGCTGGTTCTGAGCAAACGTTATCACACTTGTGGCTCGTTTTAAGGATTCCTGTTCAAAATGAAATGAATGAAATGTCAATACAATTTGTTTTCCTATCCATATTCAAGATTTATGGTTAAAAAGTATAACTTTAAAATAACAATAATAACAAAAATAATATAGGTACAAAACAAATGAATCGGTCCAAATGACTTTGGAAACTTGATAATAGGTGTGGAAAAATTGGGTTAGATCTCATTTAGTCGTCACGCTCTGATTTAACTATAAATAAATGATTGTAATTCAACGAATTGGCGGGTGGGGAATTCGAACGGTACGTGCCGAATAAAAATACATGCTATCGACTGTTAAGTTGTGCGGTCAAACTCATAGCAATAACTGCTTATGAATAACAGCGTAAATATAGTTCGAGAATGCCTCAGGTACCAAACTGCTAATCATTTTATTTTCGTTTTGATACGCTTCTTTCCACCACAGTTGAATCCTTATGCAAAGACGTCGATAGACAAGGGCGAGATTGTGGGTTTTAGAAAATCACCAACAATGCATCCTATTGGTTTGTCATTAGTTTCAAGCTGAAACCTTTATATTTGCGACTACGCATCCGTGCCAAGCCCATCGAACTATTCACAAAATTGATCACGACGGTCCATAACGGAAGCACTAAACTCCAGTTCCGCTCTTATTTAAACTCATCAGCAGTGCATATCCTCCGCTTCAGGTGGCTATCCAAAGCCTACAAAGGAAAGAATTGAAGGAAGAATTTTGACACTAGATTTCAAAAGATACTAGATTTCTTCTCACGTTCGATGAACAGGCATAGACAGCACGGCCGGTTTCGTGCTGCGCAATATATCGATGGATTCAGCAATATCATGTTTTATGTTTCTCGATACGTTGAATAAATCGATGTTCCGATAGGTGATAACGGAATAACGGTTAATGCATCGGTACACTGATCACCATAGTTATTGAGCTAAGAGCAACGACACACTGCAATATCATCTATTGTAAAAAAGTCAGCTTCCAGGTAAACAAATCGACTTCATAGGCCTACACGAATTTAAAAAATCCAGTGAATAAAATATTTGGGTGTAGATATGTTGCAGTTTAACAGATTCACTTTACACAAGCACTGCATTCACAGAAGTATCAAGTGTTCATTAACCTACTCAAACGAAAATTTTAAAGTTGCATCCTGAAAATTTTCGTACCCGAGGACAATGATGTGATGTACTGTGCATCCATAGTCTCCTTTGTATATAATTGATTTTGATCTTGTGTATCCAATCTACCATCGATAAACGAAGCTAGTGCTCTAGATGCC
Source organism: Atriophallophorus winterbourni (assembly GCA_013407085.1). NCBI lineage: Eukaryota > Metazoa > Platyhelminthes > Trematoda > Plagiorchiida > Microphallidae > Atriophallophorus > Atriophallophorus winterbourni. The sequence continues at coordinate 6,873 of JACCGJ010025896.1, read as the reverse complement.
AACTAATGTTATATGGAGAAAGAACAACATACATTACTCCGCATCTATGAATCCGGGGATTTGTAAACCTAGACGAGTTACGCGGGGAGTATAAAATCTGATACCCGCGATGATACGCTAATGTTGCCTTATTCCCGCTTGAACAGTCAAAACTATTTTTGTTCCGTCAGAACCTGTTATTTCAGGAACAAAGGCCCATAACGGTTACACAACTTAATTGCTTGTAGGGATTTTCCTCAAACTCCACTTTAATTCACGCCATTTAATTGTAAGCTAAATGCTTTTAGAGCACCAAACATATTGAGTCACCTCAATGTTGTAGTTGGAAGGCTACGATGTTGACGAATAAATGTGCACTCGCATACTTTTGGATTTTATTGCTCGCTCTATTGACGGATCTAAACGGTTCTTATATTATTAAACCTGTCTCAACTTCCAAATTCTGAATATATTATTTTCAAGTCTGAGAAACTTGAATCCTCGAATTTCAAAACTTTCCAGTTTCAACCCGACGTTACATACGCCTACAACATCGTTTTCAATCCAGATTAACGCTACAACTCGGATACCTTCAGGAAGATCTCGCCATTTTGTATTTACTGACAGTTATTTAAACATCGTCAGATCAAGTCTCAGAACAGCCTTGCTTTACGTGAAACTGTACACCTTTTACTGTCTGTTGTATCGCACTGCATCGCATCCACTCGTTTTCGCACTCTACTGACAGTGACAAGTATTTATCGCCCGAATCATTGACTCTAATTAATAATAAAAAATTACCAGGCATCAGCTATATATGTAATCCATGCAGATTAGAAGTAACAAGTGATTTATCAAAAACCGAAAACTCTGAATAAATTATGGATTGATGCGTTTTCGCTGTAGAGGTGAATCTTAAACGGCTGGAAAACACGTTAGAGTCATTCTAAACATTTGCGTGTCAGAGAGCGCTGGAGCCATTTCAAAATGCAGTCCTTAACCACAATAACCGTAAGCCTTACATGTAAGCTGTAACTACACGATAACGCTGATTTCTCCAAGAGCTCGGTACGCCCAATGATTCTGTGAAACAGACCGGTAGTCAAGTGAATGGAAGTGCTGGAATATCGAACGATGTGCATAATCTAAGACCGAAGTCTTTGAACATTGGAATTTTCTAAAAGACAAACAACGAAGACCTAACGCTAATTTGTAGTAATCTCATTGAATCAAATTCACCATTGCTAAAGCAATGCGAAGCAGATGACAGAACACAAAGGAGTGACCTTTGCCGAGGATTAGGCATCACCTTCTCTCCTTCGTCACTGACCCGATTATTAAGACCCCTAAACACACCAGTTTACTGCGTTTAGTGCTAATGTCCGTCTCAGTTGTAGAAAATAAGTTGGTCGCCTCACCCATCTTAATTGTAAATAAAACTGCTAATCGGATATTTTCGGACGTTCCGTGGGAAGCGACAAATTCGTCGTAATAATCCGGAACAAGCGAAAGAGGCTATAAATCGCAGAGCTGTTATAGTTCTTGGTGTATCCAGTTCAAACGAAGACAATTCTGGAATGAAAAATATATATCATGCTGTTACACCAAAGCTCTGGGCTTTTTAGGCAAGTTCACTGAACTATATTCACGTGCAACCGTGGCGTATCTGGATTTGATTGCTGTGAGGGAAACCAGGTTGAGTAATTCTATACACGACTCTGAACTCAACATCCCAAACATGATGATTTAGAGAAAATTTCGAGCATCAAAAGGCGGTGGTGTCCTCCTCTACTTATATGAAAGCATCAACTGCACTATAATTTCTTCCCCTGAGCTAGATGTCCAGATACATTGTGTTGCTCTATTGACATGCATGATGAACATAAGTGCCTCTTAGCATTGAATCATCGCTTTCTATTTTTCATCATCTGCCACTGACACTATTTTTTGATGCAATACGTTTTACATGGGAACTCACATGCTCACATTCGCTCCACCTCGGTGATTCTAATGTACCGACACTTGCCACACACATTAAATTTGATGATTCGTTCAGAAGCTTTCTTCAAGAAATAATGACTTGCGCCCATCTTTACAACCATGTACAACAACCATCGCGCTCTCGATCTGAACAAACCCATCTTCCCTGGACCTCAAACATAAAAACGAAGAACTCATGATATAATATGTTTTCTATACCGCTCCACTCGGATTGAGTGATCATGTTGTCATGACATTTGATTATATTCATCATTTTTTATATTTACGAACCGGTAGGAAATAATCAACGAACGTATACGACTGTCAACTATGACTTGCTGCGAGCTCTTATTACTGCAAATTGATGGGATTTCCTTGAACTCAAATCAGCTAAGGAATTGGTACGCTCCATACCAGTATTTATGTGCATTAACACGAAGATCAGACTCTTCGAGAGCGACGTTCTAAGTGTGTTGCTGTATGCACCGGAATGCTGGAAGACTACCGCTGCAATTAAGCGCAGAATAAACGTGTTTCAAACTAAGTGCTTGAAAAGAATGCTACGGATTTTTAGCCACAGACCATTTCGAATGAAGAGCTCCTGCGAAAAACTGGTCTGAAGGTGGTATCTACCGTAGTCAAAAGACGACGGTGGAGATGGTTCGGTCATGTCTGCAGGATGGATCCCAGTTCGTATGAGAAGGTAGCCATTCACCGGCGTACGCAAGGTAAACGAAAAAGGGAACGGCCCAAGGAATTTTGGCGCAGAACGTTGGAACGCGAACTACATGCACAAGGATTTACGGTGCAGACGGCAACGGAAGCGGCGGCACACCGGAACCACTGGCGTGAAGTTGTCTTCGCCTCATGTGCCACCCGGCACGGAAAGGACTGGGTGAGTGAGTGAGTGAAATCAGCTAAGGAAATCTGGGAAGCTTTTTACAGCCAACTTCTTATTACCATCGATTTATCATCGAACGTAAAAATAATAAGCAGCAAAAAGCGTCCATAAAGCCTCTCAGAAGCAGTACTTGGTAGTGGATGTGTAAGCATGACAATGCCTGGTACAAATTCTTGTACGAGCTAACTTGGTGCAACTACATCTTCTTGCGGTAAAAGCGTGTTTTCCTCATTCGAAATAATAGAAAACCTTACGAAATCAGCCTTGTCTAAAAATTTGTTATGAATCCTAAAGCATTGTACAAACACATCAACGACCTCCGGAATGTTAAAATAGGGAATACTGCCACGGGCCCCTGCCACTGGCATACTGATATCATTTAAAGATTGTGCAAACGTTTTTCGACAACAATTTGCAAAAGTGATCTCACAAGTCTCGACACATCGATAGTCTTTAAAATCGGAAAGCTGCAGCCCCCCAACGTAGTTCAAACAAAATAAATGCCGAAGAAAACGGGTTCACCCGGTATAGATAACATACACTCAAATCTTTTGTATAATCTATCTTCTGAATTGGCAATACTGACGTCTGAAGTGTTCACGATAATGTTCGAACAGAGCTTTGTTCCAGAAACTTAGAAAACTGCCCGGATTAGTCCCATTTACAAGGGTGGGGAGAGAAAAATCCGTTAAAAGATACGATAGCTTTATTAGGAGTGATATCAAAATTAGCGGAGTCCATGATAGCTAGTGCCTTGCGGAATCACTTTGAGATTGATAATAATATATATTCTTGGATATCCAAGGCATGCAATACATGATCAGTTTATCAAAATTTGAACAGCAAAAAATAGAACGGTGCAAGTGACCGAAGTGAGCGGGATTTTTAAACATTTTTTCCGTTCAATAATGGAAATGAATATACAGTAGGTAGGAAAAAATTTTCAATGTCTAATAGAAATAAAATTTGATTTGGATCATGTCAAGATTTACGAATGGCAAGGATGCAAGAAAAAATGGAGAACAGAAATGGGAGGTAATTATGAAAAAAGTGGTGCGAATTGTAATGAAATTGTCATGAAAAATTGATAAATAAATTATATATGCATAAATTCATGTTTTTCACGAAAAGGTTAGTTGAAAAGATTGAAAAGAGAACATACATCCATTGGAATAAAAAAATCTGAGAAATTGTGGGGGATATAAGAGGGTGCGGCTAATAGCAGGGAGAAGCAGAAGGGTGCTGTGCTCTAATACTCTTAAAGAATTGTCGACGAATCGAACCAAAATTTGTCACCAGCCGGATTTTCGTTATCTGCAGGAGAGCGAATCGCATACGGAACAAATCTCGGGCGGAGATTTTGAGCCAATTACAGGGATGGTTCGTAATTCGAAGACACTGGAATATAATGAAAGATTTTCTTTCAACCAGCACGGTGAGAGGTCATCAAAGTGAAATAGTACATCATTCGAGAAATGAGAATGTACATTAGAAAACATATTGTTTTTTTATAGTTTTTTTAAGTTTTTCGTTTTTTGGTAGATTTTCATTATTTTGCACGTTTCGATAAAAAATTAGACATTTCTAGGCCTCATGCGAAATAAAAGACAGTTATATACATAACGGTGTATAGAAAATAATTAATTTAACCTTCGACGTACAGCATGGATTCAGGAAAAACGATCCTGCCTGACAAACTTGGTATTATAAAAATAAGATTGGTCTGAGCTACTGGATGCCGGTAACTTCGTGGACGTGATTCATGTAGCTCTCTCAAAAGCTTTCGATCGTGTCAATGACGTAATTCTTCCGTCGAAACTACTCACCTACGGAGTACTTGGTAAACTAATTGCACGTATTAAACATTGGTTAATATACCGTGAGATGTACGTGAGAGTCTTAAATGAAATATTCGAGTCGATTAAAGTTGCCCATGGTGTCCCACAAAGATCAGAATGATTTTGTTTTGCCTACTGTGGTGCAGTCGTCGGTGCTTATTTTCGCTAAAGACACAAAGCTTTGGCGCAAGATAAACTCCACAGCCGACATGCAGAACCTGCAACTGGAGATCGATATGATTTACACCTGGTCCCTAGACAACGAAATGCCACGGAATGCTTCTAAATGCAGCCTATTGACCGGGACACTCGGACGACCTCTGATCAAATTTCTCAGGTATATCTCGATTGCATGCACACCAGTGCGCTTTATCAGCACGTTAGTGAGAAAACTAGGTACAGAAATGGACATTCACCATCTACACAGGACCTACTTTTGTCTAAAGGTCCTAGAGCTGTCCAAAACTACTCTGACGACGCACCATTAGGGAAAAGTGACCATGCCACCATAATAATCCAGGCAATTCTTTGTTTTCACAAGCCACCGGTCAAAAACAGGCGTAATCTAAATCGAGTTGACGGGAATGACGTACGGCTTTCCGCTTTATGATGTGACTGGTTCTCTGGAACCGAAGACATCGAAAGTAAATGGTCAGTTATTAGGCGTAATATTGTAAGTCTCCGAGGTATTTATGGTCCTTTTCGACCTGTACGGCTAAAGAACAACTCACCTTGTTGGACTCCTGTGGTGCAACGCAACATTATTAAGCGCGACAGACACTGGCAGAAATATACACCCTTATCAACCTGTAGAAATTGGTCGTGCTATAAGGATTCGAGAAACAACACAGTAAAGCTACAACGGGGGCTTAAACGAAGCTACGAAACTTACCTGGTGAACTCTCCTAAAAGAATCCTGAGAAGTATTTTAGTTATGTTCAGTCTGAGGGTAAGTTAAGAGAGCACATAGGCGCCCTAATATTAGACAATGGCGAGAAAGCTGATTCTGATCCCGAAAAGGCAGCAGCTTTACTGGATTATTTTCAGAGCGGATGGTGGGATGCGATTCACTCAGTCCCAAATATTAGAACGGAAATGGGTGCTTCTCAGTGAACTGTCGTGATGCCACCTCGTGCACAATTAATCAACTGTTCAACATAGCTTTTTTTAATATTTTCGTGCTTTGAATATTTTATGCTTTTTGGATAGAATTTCCAAGACACTGGATGAAGGCGGACGGGTAAAGATCTTTTACTTAGAATTTAGTAAGGACTTCTACTCGGATGGTCGCAGGTTTCTAGGGATGAAGCTTGCGGCTTAAAGCATATCTGATAAGCTTCACGACGGGATAACCAGTTTTATTCGTGATGGATGCTTTCAGGTTCGTGTAGGCGATACTACCTCTGAATTAGCAACAGTTACCAGTGGGGTCCCACAAGGTTCAGTATTAGGCCAAATACGCTTTCTGATCTTAATCAATAATCTAGCATCGCGGTCGTCATGTACCTGCAACATGTTTGCTGATGATGTCAAATTCACCGGATCCAGTGATCACGTTGATGTGTTAAAAGTTATTGAAATGGTCATTCAATGGTCGCAGGATTCAGATCTTCCCCTGAACTATAGTAAATGTCATCTGTTGTCTGAAGCAGTCGACAAAATTATAGTAACTCCGAATAACGGTAGGATCGCCTTTCAATCTATTCAGAGGGTTAGGGATTTGGGTATAGTCGTAACAACGTACTTAAATGGGCTGCGCAATGTGCCTCAGCTGCACATCGAGCTAGAGTAGTAGTCTTTAAGCTAAATCCGTTGTGACATGTAGAACGGCTGAAGTGTTTATCCCCTTGTCATGCCATATTTAAAATACTGTGTGAAAGCCTGAAGCCCCTTCTTTCAAAAAGACAAATTGCTACTAGAGAGTCCAACGTCTGGTTACCAAAATGTCTGAATGTATTTTTGGGAAACCCTAAGAAGAACGTCTAATTTCGTTAGGTCACTTCTCCCTTCGTCGTTGGCATCTACGGGGTGACCTAATAGAAACTTTTAAAACCCTGAAAGGCCCAAGCGAGGAGGGTTGTCAAATCCTGTTCTCTTGCGTGATCAACCCCTAAACTAGGGGACATACATTAAAGCTCGCGGAAAACCACAGCCACCTAAATCTTGGGCAACACT
>JACCGJ010025895.1:0-10737 GCA_013407085.1 Atriophallophorus winterbourni | reverse complement strand
GAATACTGGTTGCTAGATAATGACTTATTAGATTCATCTCATGAACGTTTCATATAAAACTCTAATAACTCGTTGAACTAATGGTTTTATTTCTCCTATTCGCTCCGTTTGCGTGGCCAAAATCTCCGCGTGCTTTCCACAAATTCTGCAGAAATCCGTTTCGGATAATTCGACTCGCAGTTTCGACATCATTCTCGAGGCTTTCGATCGAGCGGCCAGTAGGGTTTCATTGACCCGGTGGATCCTGTTACAAAAACACTTTGAATGCGCTCGCGGCCGCCTTTGTCGATTTGCGTGAATTATCCGGAGGATTACCCACCAGATCCCTTGGTATTACGCCTCGCTGCTTGCAACGAAGGTTGAAGATGCGGTGGTTCGCCCATTGGGCTTTATATTCCACGGTTCTCACCAACTCACTGGCCAATTTTCGAATACGGGGCTCATAGGAGTCAACAATCGATTGGAATATGTTTTGGACCGATCATGTATTCATAATCCCTATCATGTTTCTTTAAAAAAAACAGCCTCAGATATGATCTCAACCACTCAACACAGTACTACCCAGTGGTTTATGACAAACTAAGGTTTCACATTTACTGTTGATTTTTCATGTTGATCCATTTAACCACAGAAGAGTCTCTATGTTGAAACCTATTTGTGGAGTAAATCGTTGGACGCCAGATGAATACAGGTATTACAAGAAGGGGGAAGAAGGGAAGATAACACGCACACAACTCTGCGCGAATACTTGGAGATGTTCACGGTGTCCTTTGAGCAAGGTACAAGGTTCGCACGTATGCCGAATCAAAGTTCGACCTACTACTTCACGGGTTCTAGCGTCAATTCATGCTGGCGGCAAAAGAAACGGGGTTAATGGAGTGTTACGGTCACCTTAGAAAGACGAATTAAAACCGCGTCATCTAGTAATGCCCTATGTTACTACTTATTCAAGGATGTGCATTATTTCATAGATTTATTCATAGATTATATGCAGGTAAAAAGCTATGCTTAACAAGACCCACAAAAATGTACATCGGGTCGGATGGTTAAAATATCAAAATGTTGTTAGATTATTGTCAAACATAAAAAACATACTTTTCCATGTGGATATCTAGTGATTTTTTGAAAACTTCAACAGTTCCAGATTGTACCACATGAGTAGTTAAACTGTTCCACAGTTGCACATTGCGAACGGAAAATGCATATTTGCGGCAGTTCAACCTGCTATGCTGTTGGTAAAGTTTTAATTGGTGACCTCGCAGAGTGAACTCCAGAACTCCAGAAAATTGTATGGTAGAAAAAGCATTAAGCTTAACAATAACCATGGGATGACAAGGTATATGGAACATATAAAATATATAAAAAAATATAAAATATCTCAAAAATCAATAGGGACATTCGCATACCGCATGGTTCGTCATAAACTCATCGAGTTTGGAAGCGAAAACCTCACCAGATTCTGATCGTGTGATTTCTTCAGGCAAATAGTTCCAAGTGAAACAAATTCTTACGGAGAAAAAATTACGACGTATATCCAATCGAGAATGCGGAATGCTTGAAGCCTTTGAATGTGTTAGTGTTCTAGTAAGGTCATTGGGCTTTAGCAAGTGTTTAAGGGGATGGATTCAGTATGCAGGATTTTGATGTCAACAGGAGGTCACACGTACCGTTGTTGGGTAAGATCTTGTAGGTTCAGTTTTAACATTTGCTCTGTGAAAGGCAAATTTCTGTACCGGGAGACCAACTTTGTAGCACGATGATAAATCCTATCGAGTAGTTCGATATCCTTCCTCAGCCATGGTGCCCAGGACGTATATACGTGTTAATTACCCGGGGCAGGGTTTCGGGCGTAAAAATCTTGAATATTCTTTTGAGAAGACTCAGGATACGGCAAGCTTTATAGTACACCATCCGTCAATGATGTCCAGGCTTAAGGTTAAACAAAACCCAGATACCGATATCTTTTTCTGCGGTGGTCCAGACGAGATCTTGCGTGCCAAGCTGATACGTGTGGTGTAGAGATTTTCCAAGGTTTCGCAGGGTTAAATGGTAACTCATTTAACTGGGACCAACGAAATAAGGTGCACAGATCCCGTTGTAATGTCATACACTCACTAACAGACCTTACACGCTTCCATATTTTAATGTCATCGACAAATAGTATCAAGTTGCTTCTAATATTCTCTGCTATATAGTTTATATACACCAAGAATAGAAGAGGTACAAGCACCGAGCCTTGCGGAACTCCACTCGTGACGTCTATTTTTCTAGATAAGGTGCTGCCAACGCGAACTTGGACGTGTCTATCAACAAAGAATAAATCACATGCCTATGTTATATTGGAAAATACCCTTCCAACAACACCCTTCTCAACATGTATGCATCGGGTGTTACTTTGATATAATTTGTCCATTGAATTTGTGTCAGCCAGTTCACTTCAGAGCATTAACGCGATTGGCTCGTTCGACTGATCTTGACATAGTGTATATCTTTCAACAGATCATTTATAGCCGCAGATGTGAATTTTTCGTGAACTGGGAGTATTTAAAATTCGAAACACCAATGCTTTTGGATTTTGAGTTAATTAGAAGCAATTGGTGAAAGGATGGATTGCATTCTTCGTGTTGCAGTGACACTTCGACCTTGTATATCCTTAGTTGGGTCCTGGCTTCGGGACCATTTTCGATTGCTCGTAACCTCCGAGTTATGAGGTTGAATCTAGTATTAGAAGAATACAAAAGCGGAACTATAAAATATCAGAAATATCAGCGATACATCAATGTTTAATACAAAAGACGGTGTACAATCCATCGCAAAACATAACATGTCATATATCAACGGGATAGATTCAAGATTCGTGGTCGAAAAACATTTAACTTTACGATAACTACAAAATCAAAATGGAGATAGAAAAATATATGCATATAAATAAGTTGAATCTGTCCTTGTGATTTGGGTAGGGCAAAAAATAAATTGTTAATTTATGAGGGCAATATAAACTCGTCAAGTTTCGATTTGTATATAACTAAAGTATCGGATTTCACTAAACTAGAAGGCAGGGAATTCCAAACAAAACCAACACGCACCGAATCATTTATACCCGCGGCTGTTCTGTTTGGAGTGTGGTATTTTCAACATGCAGCCATGACCGAGGATGTTGTTATCAGCCCAAAGTTGCATAAAGTTATCCAGGCTTTAACCAAAGAGTTTATATGCGGGAATAAACTCGCATCGCATTCTCGTTTGCGTGAGAGTTCTCAGGCCCAGTTGTATGAGGCACTCAACAAATGGCACATGTCAAATATACATCTCACAACAGAGGTTCTTTTGCGAATGTAAACCCCATTTAGCTTTAAATTTCGCCATGCACTCAGCGTCGACAGAAGAATAAATTCAAAGTAATTCAGGTTTTTAATGGTCCAAAAACAAATACTTTACAGTAACCACAGATTAAAAATATAGTGAATGCATAAAAGCAACACAAATGTTTTATCAATATGGAAAGTCACCTTGTGTATTCAGGTGCGAGGTTGGATTTTGTCAACATTTACGTGTCAAGTTCAACCTTGAACATGTTCAGGCTTGATGCACAAATGATATGTGGGGGCAGAGAGTTCCATATAGAACAAACTCGGACAGCAAAGAAGAACCTCAGACAAATTGATCTAGAGTGGGGAATTATTAACTTGCAGCCCTGCGATCTGCTACCACGTGCTTCTTGCCGATGAAACAGGTATTCAAGTGGGTGATCCACTGTATGCAGAATGTTGAACAACATGATCAAGTCATCCCTGACACGACCGTACGAAAAGTCAAATGTTAGAAGATCAACGGTTTGCACTCAACAAGGAACGCCCACCTTGGTCTGTGCAGTTCTTAGCCAGCATGGGATTAGCCTCGTGTATGTAAGTTGAACCTGATCCCCGTTTAACCTAACACCCCTGGTCTGACGAAGCTTCTGTGTGAGAAGAGAAACGTTAACAATGAATAACGCTTTAACCGATTTGTAACCAACTTTCATTTTCACGAATACTCGATCGGTCACAAACATGTTCCAACACTTCGCCAATATCGGATTAGCAACCGGTGTCATGACTTAATTCAATATTCGGTGTATAAGAACACTGCGATAGCCATTGTTTGCCATTGCATTTTCCTAGGTTGCGTTTAATAAACACTGTTTACTCCGTAATGGGGAACTTCAGTATTCTGATATCGCTTCCTGATTTTATACAACTGGATCAATTAAACTGTATACTGTTGTTGGCCTCCTTCGGTTGATGTCAACCATGAATGTACATCACACTCGCTTGAATTTTCATTTTATACAGCTTTTCGAATGATTACACAGTCCGATTCGGGAGGAACAATCTATTTCGCAGCGCTTGCAACGTTAGTCAGAACTCGGTTGTAGAGCGTCAGTTGTACGCCGGCGGCGTGATCTACGTTCAGCAGCCAAGAGCTGTATCTGCTCCTCCATAGCTTGCAGACGACGCTTTACACATGCTATGACGCTTTACGACGCTTTAGACATGACCAAGCCACCACAGGCGGCGCTGTCGTAATAGGGTGAACATGGTTTGTAGACTAGCTTTTGAAAGTACTTCAGCATTAGTCACTCTGTCCATCCACTGTATACTAATTGATCTAATTTTAGTATAACTAAATTCTTATTCTGGGTATACACAGGCAAAATGTGTGTGTGTTTTCGTTTGTTCAACTGATTTAACAAGTTGCAAGTGCTCATCACGTTCTCTGTGTGTTTTACAGTTATCAATACAACGCCACCTATGCAGATCAAGATGTGTTTGATTCCTGCGCGGTCCGTCTAACAGATGGCCAATACGAAACAGCCGCGGTGCAGCTTCGATTCCGAATTCGCCGTGTTTCAGGACGAATCGGCGGTGTACAGTCTGCCGCGAATTCGCATCCATTGGGCGAACCTGCTCAGCTGGTGGAGTACGCTGACGAAAGTCAAAGAGACGCGTTCCCAGTGAACGCAGAGAGACACAGCAACAGCAAAATTACCTCACAAGGTGAGAAACGTGTATTACATCATGTTTGTTGTTGCAACAGTTTACAAAATTCACTTTGATTTTGAGGCCATGATCTGAGAGGCTGGGCGGATTTCTATTGGCTGTTGTTTTCAATCTTTACAGCAAAATGATTGGTTGATCTATCTGGCGATGCTTGCTTTTAATTGGTCAAATTTATTGATGATCAATTCAACTATAGTATACGAATGAATTTATTTAGTAGTGGATGTATCATATGTGACCAAAACACACAGCAGATTAGACGTTTTTTGATCAAAAGGTCTAGATTTAGCGATATGCTTACCGCTGATTATCACCATATAAAGGTAGAAAACAGGTACCAATAACAAGGATTGAAATTGTAAGCCACTGTTGGATGAGGTTCGCACGACCAACCTGTTCAATCAGACGCCTCTACATACACAAATATATAGTCGTAGTTGTACCGATGAACCAAAAATCCGTATTGGCATGCATTTCAATCACACACACCCTACGACCGGTTTCATGCTGTTTGCACTCATCAGGTAGGGACAGTAAGATCAGGATCCTCATGCGCTTGAAACAGTGTAGGTAAAGGTAAACAAGTAGCGCTTGTATGCCACTGTCGGATAAGGCTGGTACTACCAACCAGTTCAATCACATGTGTTCACACACATGTTTAATGGGGTTAAACCCATAACCATGAACCAAAGTGCTCATTTGCATACATTTCCACCACAGAACTCAGAACTCAGAAAGTTTAATGGTAGAAAAAGCAGTAATCCTAACAATAACCATAGGATGACAGGTATATGGAGTAAAATTATAAAATCTTTCAAAAATCAATAGGGATCAATCAATCAATAAGGTTTCGGGCGTAAAAATCCTGAATATTCTTTTTAGAAGACTCAAGATACCGCCGGTTTTATTGTACACTGTTCGGCGATTATGTTTAGGTTTAAGGTTAAACGATACTTAAATACGAAGATATTTTTCTGCGGTGGTCCAGACGAGATTTTGCTTGCCAAGCTGATATGCAGAGATTTTCCAAGCCACAGCATTCTACATTTTGCAGGGTTAAATGGTAACTCATTTGACTGGGACCAACGATATAAGGTGCACAGATCCTATTGTAAAGCCATACAGTCATTAACAGACCCGACACGTTTCCATATTTTAATATCATCGGCAAACAGTATCAAATTACACCCAATATCCTCTACTGTATCGTTCATGTACACCAAGAATAGAATATGTCCAAGCACCGAGCCTTGCGGAACTCTAATTGTGACGTCTATTCTTCTAGAGAAGGTGCTGCCAACGCGAACTTGAGCGCATCTATCAGTAAGATAGTGTCTTATCCAATTTAGCAAGATTCCAGTTATTCCCTAAGCTTCGAGCTTTTTTTATTAAAATGTCATTGTTGACACTATCGAACGCTTTGGAAATGTCAATGTAGCAAGCATGTACAGCCTCACGTTCGTCTAGTTCCTTGGTCCAATCCTCAAACGTTGCAAGAATGTTAGATAAACAGCAACGGTGCTGTTTGCACTCATCATGTAGAGTCAGTACGTCCGGGTTCTCTCAGCTTTGCTCTAATTCCATTTATAAACTCATTTATCACGAAGCAATTGAAAACGCTCACTCGTATCTTACATTTTCAGATACGAACCCTCTCGTATTAGACACGGCGAACCACACTTTCCCGAATATGGATGTTTGTCTGGACCAGTATACATTTTTACAACACGAAAACATACAATTGAGCCCAAACATACTCATGAAGTTCCATTTGATGGGTTCGAACTTAACCTACACGTTGTATAACAGTTCGTTTTCTACCTCCTCGCCATCTTCAAGCTGCGCGGTATTTCTCAATGCAACAGATACCACGCACATTGTGACAAGTTTTACCGAACAAGATATCTTGAACTTTTACGTCGTCATCTCCGCGAGACAATGCTCGCAACAGTTAGATCAAATTGCACCGGTTTTTGTTCGCATTACTCCGCAAAATCTCCGGGAATATATCTATGCATCTTTACCGCTTAAAATCACCAAACGATGTCGGCTGCGCCCGGTACTTTCTGCTCTGGAACCGATCCAATATTTGCCTGCAGCAGACACTACAATAACCAAACGTCATCTTCGATTAACAGATGTTGATACGAGACCATCCCGTCTAATTTATTTGGTCTCTCCTGAATCCAACAACATCAGCGGTATGTTACAAAATAACGAAAAGGATGTTCGCTATTTCACTCAGCTTGATGTTGAAATGAATCGCATAGTTTACCGGGCGAACGAAAACGATACCTTTCATACATCGACCACTTACCGCATGGACCTACACATATTTGATGCAGGTGAGTTTGCTGAGATCAATAATCCGGAGGCATTCTATACAACGGCCATGAAACTGCTTCAAACACTGGGAACGAATGAGGCAAACCCCTATACTGAACGCATGCAATACATCACCGACCCCACGACTGGAATCATATCGATCAAGCCAGTGACCTTGACGTTTGAATTGGATTCAAGGTTGACTCAAGGTGATCGTTCCGGTAAACCATCCTTAGTGGTTAATCAACCTCCTGCGGCGAATGCGTTAGAAAACATTCTCCCTGGCCGCATCGGGTTCCGTTTGAGCGCCGCCAATCTGTATGTGAACAATATCGATGCGGTTTACCGCGCTTTACACAATGATGTGGACACGATATACAATTTGAAGCTAAATCGCTCGGTCAATGAATTCACACAGTTGGATTTGAATCGCCGTCGTATAGCATTTCTCGTGGATGGAAACACCGCTGACGAAGGGAGACGCAGAGAAGAAACCACCAGCTACGAATTACTCTTTGAAATCAGTCAACCTGAACACACATTTAATGCAAGGTAATGTTTTGGACAAAAATGTTCGATAAATATCCACGTAGCTTACATCGCTAAACCGTAGAGCATCACTCATTAAGTGAACTTGAGGCAGTAATCATGTAAACCATCATTTTGCAATTTATACCCACAAAATTAGATTCAAGATTCAAGAATTTATGGTAATAAAAGCTCCTAGCTGTACAACACCACAGGATATTCTTATAAGGACAATAAATATCTATACAAAATATATTGAGGCATTAGAAAGATCGAGAGTTTTGTAGTTACAAAAAATGTCATGTATTGTCGTGGTATGATGGAAAAATATTTGTTTGGATAAAGATCATATTATATAAACGGGATGTAGGGTGGAATTACTACGCATAAATATATCCAATTTGTTCCTGAAAATCGTTTCAGTAGATGATTGCACAACATCTGACGGTAGGGAGTTCCACAAGAAACAAACGCGCACCGAATAGAAGAACCGACGGCAGTTCCGGTGAGAATGTGGAATCTCAAATGCCAGTGTGTGAGTACGTGTGGTATGGCTTTACCGGAGGCAAAATAGATGCCTTAGAGGGTGTATCTTTGAGTTCATTACATTATAAGTTAGGATTAGATCAAATCGAACCATTCTGTGAGGCAGTGTATCCAATTTAAGTTGAACCAGTCGATCCTTATATGGTAGGTTACGGAGACAGTCCGTCTCGAGCAGCTTGATGTCCTTTTGTAGCCATGGTGCCCAAGCTTGCAATGAGTAATCCATCACTGGGTTAATATACTTATTTATGAGCTCGGTAAGTAGGTGTCCCGTCAGTTGTGCGATCGACAATCACTTCTACGAACGTGGTTTTCCAAAACCATTCGGTGATCCATAATTATCCACTGGGTGTTTTTATGAGTTGTGTTCACATATAGAACTTCGTCTCGAATGAGTCCATGCCTAGAACTCGGAAATATGCAATCCAAGCTTGGATATTAATTGTGAAACAAGCAAACAAGCGTGCCCATTATCATAGGATATGCGTATGAAATTTAAATAAATCGTACTTTATTATGGCAGGCTCAATGTGATTTCGTCATATCAATGAATAGCCATGTTCTAATGAGCGCAGGCTTCAGGTCACCCGAGAAAACCTAAAACGCTTCTTTCCCCGAGATTCAAACCCACTTAACGCGTCTGTCCTGATTCGCCCGTGGGGTCAGCCATTCCACCCCTAATCGCGTTCGCCTGCTAATCCCAAAACATAAGAAAAATGCAATCGGCTAAACGTGTTCACTGCGTGCAAGACAACACAAGGCTATCATAGATTCATAGTTCATAGATGATATGCGGGTAAAAAAGCTATGCTATACAAGACCCACAAAAATGTACATTGGGTCGGATGGTAAAAAAATGAAAATATTGTTAGAGATGATTGTCAAACGTGAAAAACACACTTGTCCATGTGGGCATCTAGTGATTTCTTGACAACGTCAATGGTTCCAGATTGTACCACTTGAGTAGGTAAACTGTTCCACAATTGCACATTGCGAACGGAAAATGCGTATTTGCTGCACTTCAACCTGCTTTGTAGTTTGTAAAGTTTAGATTGGTGACCACGCAGAAGTGTTTTGTGGGAAAGATCAAACAAACGACTGTAAGGATGATTTATTTGATTAACCACCGTCCAAACGTATATTAATGCTCCTCGTTTCCGTCTGTATTGTTTTTCAGGCAAGATCGTTTTTTCCTGAATCCGTGCTGTGCCTCGGATATTAAATTATTAATCTCTAAGTGATTCCGCAAGGCATCAGAATTAGTTTATCTCGAATGTGCCTGCACGCAAGATCGCTCAATCCGAGTCAAGAGATTTGCTTCTCAAAGCGCATGCCATTCAATCATGTAACCATTTTGTTTGCTTTATTACGATTCATCTCTAGTTGATTCAAGGTATATAACGTTATATAAAGTTCGAAAAACCGTTCAAACTAACAGTAACCCTAGAATAGTGATAATCAAAATGCATGTAGAAGGTAGAACATATATTGAAATTAGATTACGTGGTATGGGAAGATTCGAGGAACAAATGATTTGATAAGAACTCATCCCGTTAAATTTTACATTCATGTAGGCTATTTGAGTGAGTAACGTTCGAATGTAAAGTGTTTCAACATAAACAGACAGGAACCGAATATGTTATGTATATGTTATAACTGTGATGTGCTTACCAAGCCGTGGGTCCGACATACAATACAACCGTTACTGAACTCGTGTATTGACCGAATGAATGAATAACACAATGTTTGTACCGTGAACGATAACCACAATATGCACTTACAGTCAATCTTGATTGACGATTAATCGATAGTTCGTTCACTGTCTATACTACAAAATATCCGCTGTATTTTAGGTGAGAATCCGATAACACAATGTGTACACGTTTATAGAGAACCTCTACGTGTAAAACACTATTGCAAGAGATTGATTCGTGTATGGAATATTTTTTGTAAACGGATAGGGTATTCTCTAGTTCCTTCATAGTAAAATGCAGCTTTTCGAAGAGTTATCATGGTTATCTCATAATTGAACTGTTTCCGCAGATTTAACTCGAGACACTATTGTCGATAGTTACTTCCGTGAATGCCATGCACTAATCAAAATAGCACATCTGATAGTGCATATCCACTGCACAAGACTCTTGTTGCCTGCAGATCTATCTTCTCCTTATCCAATAACTAATAAGTTCAGAAACTCTATAGTTCCTTGCTTGGATTGCTACATGGTCAACCAATCAAAAGGCTGTTTCGGTGTTGAAGGGGCCCCTAGCAATTTGATAACTGGTGTTGATGGCTCTTT
>JACCGJ010025894.1:0-15124 GCA_013407085.1 Atriophallophorus winterbourni | reverse complement strand
GGTTCGTACAATGAACCCGGGTGTTCAAACACAGAATCACATGGCGAATCTTGGTCAAGCACTCAAGGCGCTAATGGATGACCGAAGTAATGTGTTGCTCACATTCCCAACACTTACACACCACTACCGGTGGCATTCAAGTATAACTTTGTTTATCACTTATCCACTGTTTCAAGGATCACTGAACCTAATCTCACTGACTTTATTTGATGAGGACAAACAGCTAGAAACCGGTAGTGGTGTGTAAGTGCGAGGTATGTGAGCAATACAACACTTTGGTCATGTAGATAGTGATAACGCCCTTGACCATTAACAAAAATGCTCGTCGGTATGTGTTTACATCAAGCACAAACAATACGACTATTTCCTCGCTCTTTGCACTCATCGGTTTGAGACAGTAAGATTAGGAGACGCGTTGTTTGCAACGAAGCTGGAACGGTAACCAAGTTGCGATTTTATGTCACTAATGAATAAGATTGGTTCGACTAAACTGTTCAATCACATATGCCCAAACACACTTAGATAGGGTTTGAGTAATGGACTTTTACCCAAAAATGAAAAAGTGCTATATTCTTTGTTGTGACCTTGTATCGATCGTGGCGAATGTTTCAAGAAGCAAGAAGAAGAAGAAGTTGCTCGCTTTCTCAAAACGGTGAAAGCGTCGGTTACTTGAGTCAACGATGGCAGCAACGAAGTACCTATCTGGGATGAATGGTAAAATCTAACTGATGGTATTGCTGGTGATCTTGTGAATCCGGAATCTAGACAATATCATCGATGTGTGCCATTGACGATTGAGTTTTTTGTTACGTCAGCTATTCATTTAAAATTCCTAGGCGGTTGTTTAGTCGCGTTATACCGATAGCAAAACGTATTAACAGGTTACCATTGCCCACAGATCTTTGGATTGGTCGTTTATGGCAGATGGAAAAATCTATGTCATTTGACTCTAGTTATTTGATATTTCTAATGTGCAATTAGTAAACATTTACCATTTTTATGACTTTTTCACTTATTCCTTTGTACTGGTGATTTTATATATGAAAGCTCTCAGTTAATCTGACAACATACATTCTACTGCTTCCGTTACAACCAACTATGATCGATAAGGTTGTCTCATACAAACTAAATCTGACATCATTTTTCACTTGGCTCTGAACCACTGAGCGTAATCGGTTGACTATATTCGCAATACGGAAAATTGATTTTAATCATTCAATATATTCATTCAGATAAAACATATATAGCAGTACTTGGCATTGATTCTACGAGTTTAAAAGAACTTGTTACCATCGTTCACATTGGAGGAACTGGGTAAAGCGTTATTTCTAAGCTGGGGATATGTAGATTATGGTCTCAGATACTAAACATTAAGTACCACCAAGCTGCGGTGCACTGTCTGTCGCTGTGAGCGCTTGAAGAGAAATACTTCCTTCCGAATCAGACTATATATATATATCTGAGCGAAGAAGAATTTGACATTATTAGGTTACACAATATTTTATATAATTGCAGGACAAGCAGTTAGAGAAACGTCTTGAGGGTTTGGGATGGTACAGTTTGATTGAATGAGTCAACGTTTTCATCACATCAAAAACATCTCTCGTTGAGCCTACCAGCAACATCTCAATAGACCGACCATAAGGTTGTAAGCAAGATATCCCGGTAAATACGGTCACAATTTACCAGATCAGCTTGATATAATTCTCATGTATTGACCCGCACGAGTTGAGAAGAACTTGCTCTTGACCGCTCACATTGGAGGCATTGTGCAAAGCATCATCTGCAAGTTGGGGAGGAACAGATGCAGCTCTTGGCTACTGAACGCAGATCACGCCGCCGGAGTGAAACTGACGCAATACAACCGAGTTCTGAGTATCGTTGCAAGCGCTGCGGGAGAGATTGTTCCTCCCGAATCGGACTGTTTAGTCATCCGAAAAGCTGTAAAACATGAAACAAATCATGCGATTGTGATGTACATCCATGGTAGATATCGACCGAAGGAGGCCAACAACAATACAAATGTGAAGTTCTTTACTTCTATAGTTCAAGATAGTTCATAAAGTGTTCATGTTCTGACCTTCTAAGTAAATAATCTAAAACGTGGATGTATCATTTCCCTCAGCATCCCAAGTTCTTATGTTGATTATCAGTGCCATTTTTCTGAAATTCCCTACCCCAACATTTAGTGATTTCTCCTTGCCTGGCGATTTTTAAAACGAAATTGGAATTATATAAGCAAACAAACTACATTCTTGAGTCATACATGTGATATAATACTCCGCTCGTTAGACATCTTTATTTTTCCCATTTTTATTTAGACTGAAATCCTGTGGTATAGTATAGTGTTCGCTTTTTCAACCATAAACCACAAATCCCTGATTAAGCGCCGATATAAAATGTCTGCTGGTAAAAATGGTTTAAAAAAGCAGTGTTGACGTATGGAAAAACCAAAGCTATATACGACGTTTCAAATATCTGCAGCACGAATAATTTTTTATGCGAGTTTCAAAATATTTCCCATAATCTCATCACCTACTTTTAGATGAACGCTAGCTGTTCATATTATCCGGGAAATTGCCTGTGATTATCTTTCAATATGGATTTTTTCGTTTGTTACCATGGCAACAATCTCATACGAAGCAGTTGCTGGAGATCAACGTTCCGCTAGAGTTCCCTAAATGCTAATGAATATCGAACATTCCATTACCTGACGAAACAGTAATATTCACTGAAACCATGATATTAAGTGGCTGAGCATATTCGCTCTAATCTTATTTATTAGTCATTATATTAATTATTATTTATTATGGTCTTCACCACAAAACAACTGGATCATTTGAATGATCTCTGCGATCTATGACAAATTATCTCAAAAGGCGAATTCGTTCATTGTCGGCAGACATTTGGTATCGACGAAACTCGTGAAATCAATGCAAACGTTATCAAAAAGTAAACCTGGTATATTCCTTAAAAGGAAAACATTTTATTTTACTTCCATAAAGCCTATGCTTATCTAGCCCGAAGAAGTTTAGTTGATATGATTTCAAACACTATAAAGTTGTCTAGAATGTTGCAATTATTTCCTGGAATATGAAACCGGGCTGAATTCTAATCTAGATCGTCTAACTAATTGTCGAAATCTTTATCTCTTTCTCGTTCGCCAGACTGCAAATTATTGTTTCGTGATAGATTTAAGATTCAAGAATTTATGGTCACAAAAAGCACATAGCTTCACAATTACCATATCATAGTTAATATTCGTTCAGGAATAAGGTATATAATAAACATGTAATGTCAAGTATAGTCCAGTTGAATTACTTACCATGAGTCAATAAGCAGGTGTCGTTAAATCGTTATGTAACAAATAAGTATCCAAATTTCGAATGAACGTTGCGACGCTGGGAGCAATGACAAGAGTTTCGGGCAGGGCATTCTGAAGGAAACAGACACGTACATAATAAAAATATCGGGGACAGCTGATACGGGATTTGTAGTGTCGCTGAGTGGCTGCGTGCATGTCGTGACTCACGGTATTTGAATAAATGTTTTAAAGGATGATGTGGGGTATTTAATATTTTGTATGTTAATATCACATAACTTCGAACGCCTCTTTGAAGGGGAGTAAGGAGTCTCAGTTTTCGCTATCGTTCCTCGTACGTTAGTTTCCGGAAACCACTTACGAGTTTGGTTGCACGGTGGTATATTTTTTCAAGCAATAGCATATCCTTTTTAACCACGGAATCCAAGCTTGTGATGCATGCTCCATGGTTGGAATTGAGTGGGCCTTCATGATGGTGGACGGCGAGAAAGTTCTGAAAATCCGTCGCAGCATACCTAGAAGCTTGGAAGCACGCTTGTAGGTAACCTCTCAATGCAGGCTGTTCTTTAGGCTGAGCATACCCAGACTCCAAGACCCCTTTCCGACTCGGTCCAGCTCAAAATCGTCTGTCAAAATGATATTGATACTGGAATGGTTTATCAATTTGATAAACATGAGGTACTTGATTGATTCCTTTCCGAAGTATCACAGTGTTTAGTAACAAACGATCTTACGTTGAAACCTCATCGTCTGGAGTCTTCTTCGATTGCTTTGCTTAGCAAAAAATCGAGGCATAATTGAGCATCATGGACGTTTGCGGAATGTATATACTGAAGGTTACTCTGGTCATAGCAACCTGGAAACGTTCCTCCGTTAGATCTACAAGTTTGAGTGTATTGTTTAACTCGTTCAATTTGGCACTTTGAAAAATTCATCATTGTTTTACACAAGATAAATTTGGAATACAATGTAAGAACAATTCAACTCAATCCGAAGGCGTTTTCCCAACACTGTGTTCCTCCCCACTCGAAGGCTACCAGTGGTCAGTATGACAATCTTAATAACAACAATATCAATCAACTTTAAGATATTCCCTCACGTGACTGTTCCCGATTTAGCGTTAAAAATACATGATTGTTAATTCATAAAAAAATCGATTATAGATATCGATCGCTATCGGATGATTATCAACTCACGAAATGACATTTGTTTAACGAATGAGTCTGAATGGAAATGTACCACAATATGAGGATACTATAAGTGAATTAGAAAGCATAATTATCGATCTGGTTAGACCATTAAAACAAATGCTAATTTTTAGTTAAATAAATTGATTTTTACTGAATTTGAATTTCTTCATCGGCTTTTTTTGTATACATGGAAAAAGGGTCAAGACACTCTTGATAGTATATAGTCTATAATCATGAGAATTGTTTAAATTATGGATGAAGATATCCTTTTGGAGTCCGAATCAGTTCAACCAAAACACTGTCCTTTAGGTGATTGAGCTTTCAAAGTTTGATGCAATTATCTCATCCTGAAGCGTTTTCCTCCGGTTATTATCTATTTTCATAACAGAGGCTTAGGCTGAAAGTACTGTGCTTCAAGAGATTGAGTGAATAGGGTTGCGTTCTTGAGCTTGCTGTAAGAGAGTGAACATCTCATTCAATCTCTCAACGTAGACTAGTGGCCATAATCAGACTTGGTTCATTGTATATACAAAATTATATGCGATATACACACATCGATTGTGTCTCTATTCTTCTCTCAGGTCTTCTCTCTCCCGCAACACAAAAGAGCGCTAATTCGTCAAATGCGTTTATTAAGCACAAGAAACAGAACACACCTGCCTTATATTGGGGTCTTATATTTTGTTATGGATCCGGCCAGTGCTGTTACTGCGTGTCCAGTATTGTGCGAAAAATCACCCGATGTGAAAGAGTTCGCCACTTCATTGACACACTGTGTTGTTTTACCACGCATCATGATCATCAGAGACAGCATTACACCGGTAGCATGTACCGAATGCTCAACTGCCATACAACCATGACAAAACAAAATCACAAAAGATGGGGAGAGTGGGACTTGAACGACTAGGGAATCTATAGAAGAGTAATCACAAACAAACTGGGATGAGGTGACAACTCCTCGAATTAAAGATACATTCAATCAAGTCTCGTGAACGAATAGAACGCATCATCAAGAAGGTTTCCTCCCCACCCCATTCCAAATTCCTAGAGACTGTCTACCACAAGACCGCTACCGATTCTGAACCATGTCACTAAACTTGAGATTTCTTTAATGAATCTATCATTTCTCCACTGGTTGCGTTATAATTTGCTACAAAACCACTTCATTTTTAAATTATAATTTGATTTTGGCAAGTATCGGATATTCCTTTCACACAATGTGTTCATTTAAAATATCCGACTAACAATTTGGAGTTTTTGACAAAACGATCGATAAGTGACCGGCAATCTCTTCTTGTTTTCCACAGTAAACATTTATTCAGAACAAATACAATCAACACTACAAATAATCAAGATTTTTATTCTCATAACGAAATCTTGCTTTATAGTCAGTTATAAAAAACCACATCGAGAGTTGCTCACATTTTTTCCTTATTTAAAATTTAAGAATGTATCCAGAAATCATCAAAGGCGGGTTTTTGTCGGCGCCTTATCACTGACTCTTAATATTAGAAATTAGTTGCGGATAATAGCCCAAAGGCGTGTGATCAACCCCAAACTGAGTATTCAGGTTCTTGCGACATGTTCAAAGCATGCCAGAACTGTATCCGTTTGGTGATCCTTGATAAGCATCTCCACTAAATCTGTACATCTGAAAGCTACTTTGGAACCTCTTATATGTGTGCACTGCACTCCTCAAGTTTTACTATTATTCAATTCAATTTTAATGGTCTTAAGACGATATGGCTTTACAAAATCCACAGAATAATATGGGGAATAACAATAATATAAAAAGCGGAAACGGGATTTGGTTTTCCTTACTAAACAGTTCAAGAATCTGGTAAGCATCCAGAGGGTGGACATTGTTTTCGTTTGGTGGGATGATTTACCCTTTACTGCCCTCAGTACCGAATTCGGTACGCTAATTAAAAGTTGTATAAATAAACGGTGATCGGTTCAAATCGTTTCCTTTGTGTTTTTACTTGTTCCATACAAGTCTAGTACCAGTTTGATACAGAGATACAGCAGTCATCCGGCATATAACGCCAGTGTGCATCGAGAGTTTCTCGAAAGATTGACATGTAGCGTATTCAGTTAAGGGTTAACCGGAATTTCCCTACAGGAAGTATGCTCAATTAAGGCGCTGGAATATCCGTTGTGCTCAACTCAAACATTGTGCTCAAATGGGCTCTAGACATATTCGAACCCAATAGGTGCTCACTGGACAATTGCGATTCGCTAATACGCTTATGCTAACAGACCTCTATCTAATGAAAAAACGATTATTCTGTTTCTTTAGCATCAAATGTTTGATCTTCGAATAAATGTGAGTCGAAGCAGCGATTATGAACCGCGGTTTTTATTAATTCGTTAATCGCGTATATGATCCTATTTTATCGTCAATTTGAACTGTGAAAAATTATTTGAAAATCTAAGTGGGACAGTGTTCAGAAAGGCGAAAATCTTTACTTGTGTTCGAACATTTCAATGAAGTCACAGGCAAGCGTTTACGTGTATCCCGCATGACTTTCAAGAAATAATCCTTAGGAAGCAAGCGGCTAAAACAAAACCATTCCAACGAGTTGTGATTGCTTAATTCATTTCATTCAGCTTTGATTTAGTCTCCAGAAATGTTCTGAAATATTGTCTAGGTCTCCAGGCTTTGATTTTGGTGGCGGTCTATTAGACGATAATTGATCATTGCCAATGTAACCCTATTTTATTTTCTCCATCTAAACTCCGACAGCTTCTTGCCTAATTTGATAACCAGACAATTATTTTATCTTGCAAAATAGATATCCAGTTTTTTTTCGATCGTATTCAATTTGATTTGAAAGATAGCAGACAACGCAACATTGTTCACGCACTAAGTATCTTTTCGCGCACGCTTGAGTACTTCAAATAAAAGCTGCGACTGTCTGCGATTTGCTTAATTTCACTTTTAGCAAAATGTTTAGAAGTTTTTAACCGCGCAGCTGTTTGAAGATGATTAATCATGATTAATTAGAAAAATCAATAAATCAATATTTAGAATCGGCCAGTCAGTGGAATCCAGAAACAACTCTAAACGTAATTGAGAAAAATTGCAAAAAAATGAAAACTAACCAACCTGAAAAGTGTTTGTTTATTTAAAATCTTCATGCATACATAGGAATATATATAGTTTTATATAAAAGCGTGCAACGGATGCCATACAACCGAGTTCTGACTATCGTTGCAGGCGCTGCGGGAGAGATTGTTCCTCCCGAATCGGAATGTTTAGTCATTCAAGAAGCTGTAGAATATGAAAATGCATGCGATTGTGATGTACATCCATGGTCGACATCGACCGAAGGAGGCCAACAACAACAACAAGAGGTTGTCTAAACGATTGAGGCGACTAAACAGTAAAAAGAACTGTGAATTGTTTGATGTTTGGCCCCCGGCGTTGGACCATGGATATACATCACAAGTGCATAACGATTGCGTGATCCGCAGTGTTTAAAATGAGGAAACAGTCCAATTCCGATGGCGAAAGTTGCGCGCTGAAGGCTTGATCTACTATCGGAAGCCGTGGGGAGTATCTTCTGTTGTCCAGCTTGCATCTGACGCTTTACATAGTGCCTTCAAAGTTAGCTGTTAAGTGGAGGCTCTGCTGAACTCCAGAATCAATGAAAGAGCTTTCCTATCCTTTTGCAATCGCTGTTCTGCCCAAATGCCGAATTCCTGATTTCAAATCATCATAAAGTCGGGTCTTGTGTACTTTTACACACGACGCAGCCAGCGTTGCCGTAGTAGAGCTATCAAACCATGTAGAACAGATTTAGACAACACTCCAACATTTGTTATTGTGGTATAATAAGTACGCATTCGTCGACTGGATCTTCGTTACGCTACATACTAGGAGTGTTATATACGCATGTATACATACATGGTGAGTTGCAACTAGGAAGTCGACCATTGAGCAGACCGTACTTGCGGTACAAATACGTTTGTAAAAGAGATATGAAAGCTCTTGGCAT
Source organism: Atriophallophorus winterbourni (assembly GCA_013407085.1). NCBI lineage: Eukaryota > Metazoa > Platyhelminthes > Trematoda > Plagiorchiida > Microphallidae > Atriophallophorus > Atriophallophorus winterbourni. The sequence continues at coordinate 6,611 of JACCGJ010025894.1, read as the reverse complement.
TGACCCGGCGAGTTGGGAAGAACTTGCTTTTGACCGCTCACATTGAAGGCACTGTGTAAAGCGTCGTCTGCATGCTAAGGAGGAGCAGATACAGCTCTTGGTGGTTGAACGCAGATCACGCCGCCGACGTGCGACTGACGCAATACAACCGAGTTTTGACTATCGTTGCAAGCGCTACAGGAGAGATTGCTCATCCCGAATCGGTCTGTTTAGTCACTCAAAAAGCTGCAAAACTTGAACATTCACGCGTTTGTGATGTACATCCATGGTCGACATCGACCGAAGGAGGCCAACAACATAATAAGTATGCATTCGTCGACTGGATCTCTGTTACGCTACATAATAAGAGTGTTATATACGCATGTATACATACACCACACATATTACGTCAGGTTTTCAGAGGAACAGTGTTGAATCTTTTCAGACTATCTAGGCTGTTACATCACTCTGAGTTTCCTATACGAACTTCGAACTCTCTCTAATTCGAACTTGTTTAACCTACATTGAAGAATTACATCGCTCAGAGTAGAAATCACTCACAAACAATGCGCACTAAAATCAGCCAGATCAAGGACAAATTTTCAATAGAGGATCAATCAAACGTTGTTTACAACGTTGTTGTATGAATTGCGACAAACACTATGTTGGCCACACAATTACATGAACATTAATTGGCGGTTCGACTCCACGAACAAAACACGTGTATCAATTTGGACACAACTGCAACTGGAAACAATTTTGATAAAATCCCCAAAGGTTGCAATTAGTGTGTGAGAGAATTCCACGAGGTGTAGCACTCATCGATCAACTAACAACACTGATTGGTTGCCACGTAAGAACCAATCAGAAATCGGCGTCCTAATTTCAACTTACCATAAATAACATGTTTTGGAAATCGACGATTCTCTATTCTGTACAAAATACCAAGTCAGTGTATGTGACAATAGGGATATCATGTTCTGTAGATCAGGTGTTGAAAGCATTTTAAAATGTGTCACTGCGTAAAAGACAGATTATCAAATAATCAATACGTATTTCACCTAAAATCTTTCTGTTATATATATATACCATTGTTGGATTAGGTTGTTACTACCAACCTGTTCAATCACATGATCCCCCACTCATGTAGGCATGGTTTGAACCCATGACCATGAACGGAAAAGCTCATTTGCTTGCATCTCCATCATACACACACAACCAAGACTGGTTTCGTGCTGTTTGCGTTCATCAGGTAGGGACAGCAGGATCAGGATCCGAATGCGCTTGAAACAGTGGAGAAATGGTAAACAAGTAGCACTTGTATGCCACTTTTGGATACGGTTGGTATTTTCTAACCTGTTTATTCACATGAACGCACACTCATCTAGACTGCATTTGAACCCAAAGAATGATCAGTATCAGCATGTGATTCACTATCATTTGTACCAGCGGGATTCCTTTATAATTGAAGTTTATCCTCAATAAAATTTGGTTACTTTTTTCGTAAGATTTGACAACAAAGTTTTCACCTTATTTGTGTGCTATTTTAGATTAAGAGTCCTTACAAGGTGTTTCCACTAATTATTACTGATAGAGTTTCGAAATTTTTAGCAATTTGTAATTTTTCTTTCTTGTCAATGTAAACAAATGGTCGACAAAAAATGGAGAACAATTTCACATCGAATTTTTCGAGAACAGTTTCTCAATCAAACGCACTGCGTAGGTGACGGAGACCTGATTATGGACATTTTTTATTTGAACGAAATGGGCTATTTTTGAATAAAATTAGTCGGTCGATATTTCCTGATCACATCTTTGCAATGTTGAGCAGTGCTCAATGAATGAACGATCTTGATAAAAACAAATTCGGAATAATTAAAAATAGAGCTATTGGATGCGAAGTGTAATTTCAGGTTTAAAAGGATATTATTTGATGTTTGTATTAGCAAATCATGATTTATCTCTCAATAAACGTAAAAAAATGGAAGAATGTAACAATAATTTAGCCGAAATTTAGCAAGAGTTGAATGACAAATACAGATATCTGATTGGTCAATGATGAGTAACCAATCAGAATTTATTATCATTCTATTAGAGCTGATTAACAACGAATGGCGCATTCTATTGATAATTAATTCGAGTTAACAGTCATTTGTTTGAATTCACTAAATTATTTTTAGAAATTAGATTTTAAGTGGATACCAATTTTTTATCAAACGCTGAACGAAATTACCAGAAATTATGAACGTCGGCAAACAGTTCGTATAAAGGTCAATGCTTCGAAACACAATGGAAAACGTTTAGATGGAAAATCACCTGTCACATGCAACCATGTCCCAAACACGTTTCTTGCTCATTTACGGACCTTTTATTTTCAATTTTATTCGAAAAACCGCTCGTAATAAGTTGCTAATACAAATTTCTTTTCGTGAGTAACAAAAATGAACCGACTTTGTAAACAAAATGGTGCAATCTAGGTGTTTAATATTTTTGATTGTTTCCATATAATTTGTAAAAAATTATCAGCCTTTAATTTTATGATTCAGATCGCAGAGAAGGGAATGGAATTAACTCGTGAAGCAAAAATGATATTTTGATATTGAATAATTGTGAAATATTTTTATGGAACAACTACTTAAATATATCGAGTAGTTAAAATAATCTCGTACATAAGTGAGCATAATTTAGGATTCACTCAATTAGAATAAAACGATAAACATGAAAACAAGAGAAATCATTTTTCCGTGTTCAGAAATTTTTAGCTTACCCTATTAATTTAAAATTAATTCCGAATGGAACATGTTGAAAAAGATAAAACCGCATACAAGCGCAACTTGTTTACCATTCTTCCAATGTTTCCAGCGCATGCGGATCCTGATCCTGCTGTCCCTACCTGATGAGCACAAACAGCAACAAACCAGTCGTGTGGTGTGTGTGTGATTACAAAGCCTGCAAATGAGCATTTTTTTGTTTTACAATTTTTAATATTGTTTAGAAAATTCGAATAACCAATCTCAGCTTCAATAGATCTCGCTTCTGCCTTTCGTGGAGCATTAAAATACATAGAGATTCGTAATATTGGCAGACAAATGTTCAGCATGTAGCTTTTCTGTATCATGCTGTTTGGGTATCTATTTACAAATTTTCCGGCTGTCACACAAACTAAATAGTTCATATATATATAAAATGTCCCAAAAGAATCTGTTATATGTTTTCGTGAAACGTTGTATGCGATTAATAAGCGTAATAAGATCGGTGGGTAAGCGGAAAAGGGGAAATTTTGGTGAATTTATTTCAAGACTATCTCATTTAATTTATAAGAATCGATAATTTTCACTTTACATATCTCTAGGATGGCAAACAGTTTTGGACATATATCGAGAAATATTTAATTACTTTGTGATTCTGTGTCTGAACACCGTGGTTCGTTGTACTAACCCTATGTAACAGTGGCATACAAGCAATACTTCGTTTACCACTTTACCACTGTTTCAAGGCTCACTGAACCTGATCTTACTGTCTGCACCTGATGACGGCAAACAGCCTGAAACCGGTAGTGGTGTGTAAGTTCAGGGGATGTGAGCAACACATTACTTTGGTCATCCATAAGCGCCTTGAGTGCTTGACCACGAAACAGTTACGCAATTTACCATTGGAAAACGCCTTGTTATCTCAAGTTGCATAAAATCAGATATTAAAGTAGAAGAAGAAGGAAAAAGAAAAAACAAGCTTTATTCGATTAAACGTGTTTTCAGCGAACAAAATAAACGTAACCTCACACATGTTAGTATACGAATAGCGTATATGAGAGAAACGTTAAAGTTCAATGGGATAATTTCTGATTGCCAGACACATTCAAGGGCGAAACAGCTTTTTTTCGTCAGCCATCTAAAATTAAGCTTTGTGATGGTGTATCAGACTCTTGTCTCTACAAATTCATCACTGTACATGTTTACTTATCCTACCTTTCACCAACACATGATTCAAAGTTCAAACAGCATCACGTGTACAATTATTGATCTACGCCGCCCGGTCAGCGATATCGACCACTTTTCAAATTAATAAAATGGCGCACGGCAAACAATAACTAACACCAGCAGGCAGCAAACAACGATACTGCCCCTGTGTTTCCATTTGCATTCCTCTCGTTTTTCTTTTAATCATTGCACAGAACAACGCCGTCACTTCATAAAGATAAGATTCAGTATACAAGCGTTGTTTTCTGAGCCAAGACGTGGGGGTTAGAAAGAGGAAGCTATCGCTGGAACACCGTCATCATTAAACACCACTAGGGCCATAAACTTAACTGGTGAGCCTGACGTGATGCTGATTGACTTTTGAATCGTGTGTATGCGATGAATGTCTAGAGAGAATAGTCTGCTTCAATGGTAGTTGACGAAATTTCAATTTTTACGTTGTGTTTTTTAGAAACATTTTCTTGTTTGGGTGTTCAATTGAACTTTCTCCAACAGGTGCAGCAAAATCCCATAGTTTAAAATGACAAAGTGCACCGTATTTGAACAGTGCGGGGTGTAACTATCATATCACTCATGTCCATACATTTTTAAAAAAATATGGTTCCCTGATGATTGAAAAATATAAAAAATGTGGAGTCAAATTAATTTTGTGCACAGCCGAGTCATCAAAGTTTCGGTATGGGACTAGGTTGTCATTGGTCCCCATCTAGCTGAAAAACGTCTTTGATATGATTGGATAAACCTCAAAAGCCGAAGTTTTGTTGGGAAGATTATCAATCACAATCAATGTTCAAAGTTGACCTGTTACGCATTTTTGATTTTCTCCGCTCAGTAGAAATAAACGATCAATGTTAGTAGTTTGATTATCGTCTGCAATTTACATCATTGTTTCAAGGTCATGGATATTTTTCTACCTAATTCCCATAACACAATGAAATTTGAGTGCAATCGGTTAGAGCGTTTTTTGGATAATTTTTAGCTTCTGACACAGAAGCTTCGTCAGACCAAGGGTGATAGTCAGGACAGGGAACATGATTAAGTAATAGTCAACCCACCACCACTTATTTGATCTTGCCGCTAAACAATCTATAGTACGCCTACAGTGTGTCACGTCTCGTGGGAATGACCAGGATTAGTGGTCGATTTTCCTCACAGTGTGTATCCAAAACAATCTGATACAAGTGAACACGGTCAAGTTCAGTTAACAAAGCTGCCCACATACGTAAAAGTACATAACTAACTTGGCTAAGGCTTTTTTTGAAGAAAAACAAAAATCTCATCAACAAGTAGGTATAAAGTGTATAAAAACCATTTACTTTCGCATCAGTGCCGAGCGCCAGATTGTGGAGATTTCTGCCCCGTCCACCTTATTGACCGCCATGGCAATTTAGAGTGTCAAATTTACACCGAAATGAATCAATCAAAACATTGCAAACAAGAAAACGCAAACACATCATAGTTTTTCGACCCAGCTCAGATTTAAATTTCTCAAAAATTACCGTTCTCACCTGGTTATGCAGTTCTGGATGCTTCCTTCAAACATTGTAACTCTTGTCTTTCTTTCTTCATTCTCACGTGATATTTCTAATCGATTCTTCGCTTTTCCAGGTATTACTTGTCGGCGACTCTTGTGTGGGAAAAACTTCTTTGCTCATCCGATTCAGAGACCGTGTCTTCCTGAGTGGTTCCTACATCTCCACCGTGGGTATCGATTACAAGGTATCTCCCACACATCTCCCCGTCATGTTTTCCCATAGCAAAAAAGCATCATTTCCAATGGTAAATTGATCAAACTCCAAATATGGGACACCGCTGGTCAGGAGAAGTTTCGGAGTATCACAAAGGCCTATTACAGAGATTCCAACGGTAGGGAGGGGATTTATTGATACACTCTTTCCCTAATTTGTAGCTGTTGTTCTCGTGTACGATTTGACCAAGACGGAAACATTTGTCAACATGAAAGTGAGTTGATGTTTTTGTTTTTAGGATATTTTTTATTTTTGTTTTTTTAATTTTTCCTAGAAGATCATTTGAATGAACTCATGTGACCAGATACGATTAGTTCGCGATATCTCATTGCATTGGTCAACATCGATATCGATCGAACCAGATTAATCAATAACATGTGACCTTGAGTTTGGTTTCACGTTCGAGGTTATTCAAATCCAGTTTTCCGTTTTTCTTGTGCATGTTTGTGGAGCTTGATGTGAAATAAGGATATCATTTGCTCCAAGGAAGAATATCAAAATTGTTCGAGTAAAGTTGCTAAATAGTTTGCGATAATGACTAAGAAGATGGAGAATTTTTCGCTTTCTAATCGAATCTCATTGAGTTGTGACTGAATTTGATTTGCTTATCAGGCTTCAAACACTTGACTCGAAATGACTGCGCATTAGGAAAGAGTCATATGGATGTCAAAGCGCTGCGGTAACGAGTCATGTGTTATGCGATACTGTTCATGTAAGTAAATTTCAATTCAATTGAATTCCGTTTTAGTGGTTTAAAAAGCATAAAGTTTTGCAAAAATCCACAGAATAATATGGGAACTACTAATAATGTAACAACCAAAAACGGGATTTTGTTGTTTACTGAGCAGTTCAAAAATCACGTAAAAATTCACAGGGCGGAAATTGTTTTCGGTTGGTGGGATGACAA
>JACCGJ010025889.1:0-15147 GCA_013407085.1 Atriophallophorus winterbourni | reverse complement strand
ATTCTGATAGTGATAATGCGAGTTTGCGCAATCACATAAACTGAAATATATATCTTCACTTTAAAATAAGGCAATGAGTGTGGCATGTTCTTTTAAAGGAGAAAGTTGTAAATGCGTGTTTTAAAACTCTATCTTGACGTGTGCACTTGTTAGCCTAAACTTCAGCAAATTTAATAAGTTTACTGAAATCATGTCAACATTCTTGGGGGAAGTTTACAGAGTGTTGTGTACCGATATTCCGAATTTCCAAACATTTTTGCTGTATAATGAAAATAGAAATTCGGTCTAATACAACCATGATAACTATAATTATCATGCTTCAACACTGGAATCGCAAACAGTTAATTTACTTATTGTTGTTTCTCAGTTATTCATTTATCGCATTCACTAAGATTTGATCATACACAGAATCACATCTTATATCACTGCAATTCGCAAATTGAAACATTATCTAGACCTAAAATGGTTTCATTTTATAAATTCGGAAAACTTGTATTATGCTCTATTACTTCATGCGTATTAGTAGTATGAAACCGATTGTTGCAAGTTATTGGGATGTCAGCGCTTCAAACATTTGTCATTTCTATTGAGGTGGGTGGTTGAATTGCATCAATTTAAGTGTTTGTGGTCTGAGAACCAATATCTAGTGACCACTACTACCAGTCTTGAGTATTACTAAATTTATATCGGAAAAACTGGAATAATTTAGCTTACTTGCCACTATTGGATAAGGTGGGTATGTCCAAACTGTTGATTTGCATGTGCCTACACGCATGTGTTTGTTGTTAAACGCATGGGCTTGAGACGAAGATCCGCATTCCGTGCATGCGCACGTGGATTTAGTTTTTGAATAATTTTTCGTGGATTGAAAAGGGGTTGCATTTGACTAGCAATTTTAACAATAGATGCCATACGTGGTAATGATAACTATTGCGCGTTATCACTACCTTTTTCATAATCATTAATATTGACTAATAATTTTGTTGGTCATTTTCTCTGAAAAACATAGATTCAGTATTATATAGTATAAAACACATCCCCGAGAAATTTTTTTAAAAACCCTATGTTTTAGTAGCTTCCATGAATACGGTTTGGCGTTATTTAGCTTTTATCCGCATAATACTCAACAATTTGAACTTTTTGTTCTAATATGTATTACATTTTTAATCAATTTAAACCTTAGGATGCTATTATCGAGAAACAAAATCGCGAACTGCGAATAGCGAACGAACGAATCAGGCGACTACAAAAGACGACTAACCAGGCTGAACTTCATTCCGAATTGGATTGCTTAGAAGCGAAATGTACAGAATTGGACGAGCAAGTATCGCAATTTCGTGTCAATTCTGTTTTAGTTGAAAGAAATGGAGCGTTTTCTCAACGCTCATGGCCTTGACTGGGGTCGAACGAAACGGGATCAAATGAACCTCAAACACATTCTTTGTGGTTCCGTCGAAATTGATTCATGTGAGATCATTCAACGTACGCGATCATGTTCGAAGCTCGTAATTTAGATCGATCCGAGGCGAGGGATGATATTTTCGACAAGATTATCTCGCGAGTGGAGAGTTTAAATCAAACGGTTTTGGGCGATCAGCTGGAGATTATGCGCGATACACGGTTTCCAAACCAAGCATACTTCAGTGACCGGAACGATATTCCACTGACGCTGTACGCAAACGGATTGGTGTTACATAACAGAAGGTTCCGGGCGTATTCGGACCCAATCGCTTTAAATTTAATCGGGGTTAGTTTATATGTGTTTTATTAATAATACTTCTCGCTCAATATTTGCCGCAATCTCTGTGGTAGCTGCAAACATAGTTCAGAAGGTTTCATGCGTAATTATTTCAGCAATTCGTTACTCATACCTATATTATAGACAATTAATATTGACCATTTTGTGATATCTCTCTATTGACTATTTGTAAAAAGGACAGGAATTTATACAAAGTTGTTCGTTCTGCATCAGTCTCTCCTTTGTATACCGTTCCGTCAGTTTTTGAATGTTCACTTAAATTGCTTGTACTCGTTTGCCACTGGACGAAAGAGTCAAGAAGCTGGGTTTAAGTTGAATAATGGAAGGATTATACAACCACACTCGTCAACCTCCAGAGTTAGTTGAACATTTGGCTGGCCAGAATCTAGTCACACGTCCTGCTTATTAATAAAGATTTTCATTTAGAAAGGAAAATATTGTTTTGTAGATTAGTCAGCATTCATTTTAATCTGATTCATTCCCTATAGCGCTTCAAACGCAGACATTTCATTGAGAAATGTTTGGATATGATCGCATGTTTAAAACTGTAGGAATAAATTGAAATTTTTTAAGGGTTGCTAACATATCTTGTACTAATTTGATGTTTTAAGAAATGCGTGCGCTGGATCTATTTAAATATATTCCTGATGAGATAAACAATATAATGGTAGCCAATATTGTATCCTATTGCAATCCCGACATATATATCGGATCGGTTGATTGGCCACAACAGAGGTTGCTGCCTGATTCACGGCTGGTCGTATATATAACTCTACTGGAACGTACTAGTTACTTGTAAATGCTGAATTGCGATCAGTTAGACGACGAACGGTAGCCCAGACCGTAAGGCATGGAACTAATAGAGTGTCTGTTGAGGTTCCGGTCACCCATATAGCAAGGGTTATGCTGCTCTGACGTACTCGAATAAGTGCGAAAGCTGAGTCTGGCACTTCTATTGTCGACTGTCTGGGCGAAATTTGTACCAGATCTGGTACAGTTGAGTAGTCTCAAAGAATTGTGTGTCTTTGAAGTGTTAGGACGCTGGATCGATTCCCGGAGCGCGGTAGATTTCAAAGCCATTGCTAAATGGGACTGGTACGATGAATTACATTGTTCGAAGCAGCATCAAAGCGCTGTAACACGTATGGATAATGATGGCATTAGTTCGCTCATACCCCATGCATTTACGCTCCCTTATTGATTTGGGGTGGTTTGTTATTATTAGGTTCAAACATCAAGGTTAGTTTTAATGAGAAGTCGACAAAAAATATTTCAGGTCAAATCACGGTTCAATTGAATTTGTATAACGAACCGATTTGTTCGAAAACAGAAACACTATGTTAAAGGATAAAGTAATGTCGCGTTCATGAACGATCAGTTTGTTGTGTTCTAATATACCCACGAGAAACAGAAAAGCAAATGCACTAGAGCGTTGATTGTAATCCAACGCAAGTAACTGTACACCAAACGCAATTAAAACCAGAGGTTAACACAAACTAGTTAAACGAGATATGAATTAATGATCATGTTGGAACACAGTTCAAGTAAAGAATTACCAAGCGAAAGATAGAATGATTAATGCTGAATACAACTGGCAAAAATCGATGAAAGCTTAAATTGATTTTTTTGTTACAAACAAGCAATCCAACATCAGTTTCAAGCTGTTTACGTTCATCAGTTAAATGTAACAAATATAGGTTTGGTGGGCCTTGAAACAGTAGTTTTACTTTGAGACCTATTGAAGGCATATCAACTTTAGACTATGAATTACTGGTGTGATTTCTTATTCGGATATTGGTTTCGGACCATCTAAACAGCGTTTCAAGTCTCATCAAATCTTATCATTTTTAGTCCCCTTAGGCGAGCAGAAAAACACTATAAAGCTTTTGGTTTTCAGACCAGATAGTTTCGTTGCGCAAATAAAGAGTTTTAGCTTATAATAATTGACGTCTGGTATTTCAAAAGAATCCACTTCACCTAAATAAAGTTGTCACCCCACAGTTTGTTTGAGTTCTTGTGTTACAGTTGGACGATCAACCAGATGCTGGGCTCGGTGGTGGGATTCCGAAAATAGATAAGTGGCTAAAAATAGGTTCGCATTACAGAAACCCTTTGCCATATTTATTTGAACCCACGAATTGTGTTTGAATGAAGCTTCTTCATGATTCAATTGTTACGTTCCGACAATAAACGAGGTCTTTTGTTGCTGGCCTCCTTCGGTTAATAGCTACTATGGATGTACATCACAAGTGCATGATAGTTTCATTATCTGCAGTTTTAAGAATGACTAAACTGTCCGATTTGGGAGTGACAGTACGAGGTTTATGCATTGATTTTAGATCATCCACAATTGAGAAATTTACTGCAAGATGGCTCTCCGAACATAAGGGAATCAATGAGAAAATCAATTGAATGGATTCTATACTCGGTAAAACGGCATCACTTTACATTTAATCATGGTGAATGTAACAGAAACTGAGCGGAATTTGCACCAGTTTTACAAGATCAATAATACTGAAAAATTCGCGGCGTAAATACAGATGTAAACTCAATTTTCTTACGTATATACTCTTTACTTCGCCAGCAACTTTTGGACGGAATATTCCCCGAGGAGTTGCAAACAGAATTCCCGAATGGAATCAAGATCAAATTGATCGACAGTCGAGATAAATTATACGTCAATAACGATGAGTCACATCAGCTGCGAGACGATACAGAAACGAAAGCCAACAACCTTCCGATTTTCGGGAAATGTCGGTAAGAAGCACTCCTACTATTGAAATTATTTTCGACCTTCAATCGAGTTTCTTACTTAAACAGTATCATTTTCATAAAATGAGATATCTGTCCATGAGTGAATTGAGATAATTAAGCATAACATACCGAGCAGTATGAGCAGATCTTTAAGAGAATTATAAACTTCAATGCCTTGTAATCGAGCATGGTGCCTAATAAATTTGTGTGCCCTAAGGACGATAAAAATCTGAACCTGAAGTCGAATAACACAATGGAGAGGTCTAAAACGCGAAACGGCAGAAGAGGGCGCCTGACATTTTTTCATTGGCCGCCAACTATAAAAAGACCACGCTGTCAAAACATGAAGAGAAACACGCTTATATCGATGCTTGTTACCGCCAAATAAAATTTAATCAAATATGGTTTGGGACCAGGATCATCCGCGACAATTGACTCTCCATCACTGAACGGAGTAAACCTACAGTCGAGGGATCATTATGTAGTGTGTTCTTTGAAAAATAAAGTTGTACTTGGTATGCACAAAAATCTGTTCGATCAATAAATCATTTCAAGGTATTTTGGGATCCAAGAACCATACCAACATCGAGTTCGTTTTTGAGGTAAGTTTATCAGCCCAAGTGAGGGAATTAAAATTTTTTTAAGAAAAGTTAGTTTACGGTAAAATATCTGGTAGTATGTCTTGGAATCATTAACACGGTGTTTGACAGACTGTTGCCAACACCAGTTTACTGGATAATAGTGCTATCATTTTTTATTTAAAAATGGTTATCTCCGTTATCAGACATATTCTGATAGTAGCATATTCCAGATAAATCAACCACGAACTGAGTAAAGGTGTGCCTTCTGGCTACAAATAAATAAGAAACTTGGTAGATTCAAGATGTATGGTGAAAAAGCAAATAGCTGTACAACAGAATAGGATATACGCATTAAAGTTAAACAAATCGTTACATTAAGGTTTGCGTCGTTGTGCTTTAAAGGAGAAGCATGAGTAATGCAAATTGTGACATGGAGGGATGGAAATTTCGACCGGAAATATGTTTGGGGAATTTGTGTTTCCAAGTATGTGGTGTAAGAAGGAATCACCATGGGATTTCAGTAAACTGCGACGAACACAGTATTATACAGCTTAAAAGATCGTATCATTTGTTCGAAGATCATTTCGGTTGATGAGGAAACAATTTCTGACGGCAGCTGTTCCACACAACGTTGTGGCGACATTTTAATCGGGAATATGGGATTTGAAGGGTCAGGTTGTGACTGCGGGTCGGGAGATTTGAATCAATATTCAAGAGGTGTCTCAGTGGGTGGCCCCCCGTGGCGGCTAGTTAGAATTGTAGATATGTTTCGAATTCGTGTCCATTGGAAGTTTTGCTGCATGTATCTTATTAAAATGTGAATGAATTTGTGCGCCTTGCAAGCCGACTGATAATTGAAACAGATTATCGCACAGGACAATTAAAATTGCGCGCAGAAGTCACTCTACTCATCCACCTCACTGGAATGTTGTGTTTTGGATCCTCAACAATTGGAGCCCCGGCCCATTTACATCAAATTTATCTACACAGACGCGATTCGTTTGTTAATCCACCTCCTTTCCATTTTCTTTGTAAACATAATTGTGTGGCAGTGACGTGTTGCCCTCTTTAATGCTGATGATGAAGCTGTTCCTATGCCAATGTAAGGTTAGAAACGATTCGCGTATTCTAAAAAGCCAATCCATTATAAATTCCTCGCTAGTTAATCGCAATCTTCTATGAACCGTCAGACACTAGCTAACGTTTCATCGTTCATCAGGATTCGTAAACATACTGACTTGTTCTAAATTTTTAACGATTGTTCATTCATGTGCAGTTTAAGTCAATATACCCAATGACTTTAACTCAAATGGTATTCAAATGAGCATTCATCGGACCATCGACTTGGTAGCCTATGCACTGCAGCGTCCCAAACTCAGTCTCCTTTACACTTTTGTTGGCGAAAGTTTTCTACTTTTAACTGATCATTATGTGCATTCCAATTAACGTGGAATTCAATTTTCAATTAATTTTCACAGCCAACCCACATCAGCAGAGTTCGACGTTCCTCGCCACGCACATTTGGAGCCCCTGACTTTTGACGACCTTTTGCAGCGTTTACCGAAAAATGTCATTGGCAAATCGGGTCGGATAATTAGCATCCGTGACGAAATACGCGAAAAGATTATGCCATCACCGAGGCATGAACAAGTCGACTTGTGTAGCATACCGGACGCGCAACCAAGTTGTAGCGAGGTAGATTTTGTCACACTAAAAGTTCGTTCGTTGGACGGGTCAAAGTTTTACAATTTGCGTTTAGCAAGCACCGACACAATCGAGCAACTCTACGGCTGTTTGGATGCAGTTTGCCCACCAACACAAGCCTACCGTTTGGTCACTTGTAGCACGCAAGATGGTGAAAGTTCTTTGAACAGGCGTGTGATATTAGACCAAATGCATATGACAATCGGTCAGGCTGGATTAGTCTCCAGGACTTTATTACAAATGGTCCCGCTCCAAGGAAAAGATGTTCGAAATAAAGTCAAAATCTCTGCTGAGCCAGCAGGCATTTGGAAACCATCAATCGCAATGAATCAACCCCAGTAATTTTATCAAGTGACCCATTCCGCCCAGTTATAACAGTGGCCTTCAATTTTATTCATGGGTAAACTGTGATCGCTGAAATAGAATTTTGAACTAATTTATTGATTCTCTATTTTTGTTTGTTTTTATCGTTGTCATTATTATTATTATTGCAACCGTTTCTTGATAATAAAGTTGAACGCAATCGGTTAGAGCAGTTTTGGATAACGTTTCAATCATGCGATAGTTGCTTCGTCAGAAGCAGGGTGATAGTTAAAATGGGGAAAGTGTTTTAATGGCGCTCCACCAACACTTAACTTTAGTCGTATCACTAAAGAGCCTATAAAAAACCTCCCGGTGTTGACCAAGACCGAATGAATTGTCCAATTTTACCGGTACAGCGTTAAACCGCTCAAGGTCGTTTAACAATGTTGTTCACGTGCATGGCTAAGCGTGTGACAAATGTTTAAAAAGTTAATTAGAAGTAAATGATTCCGTTCGCAGCACCCAGTGCCAACTACTGCTGTGGACGATATAATGCTTAACGCTACGCCGAGGTAGATTTCTACCTTTAAACTCGACACGGTGGCCAGTGTCCAACATAGGTTCAGCTAACGCCCTCTCATCCTGTGGACGTTCCCTAATGTTCTTCTTATGCTCTTCAATCCTTGTATGAGGCTTCTTGGCAGTCTATACGTTATACACACCGGAACACTTGACTCTATAAACATATTCAGTAGATCTGTATAAAGTTACCTCATCCTTGAGGTCAACCAAGGCTGAATAAAAACCTCTTCCCATTCTATTTGTTATTTGTATTATCGCCGCGTTTAAAATTCTACCTATCGCTTCGGATACCCCGTTTACTTGCCGTATGCATAACGTAGATCACTTTTTCTTTTTTTAATATTTACTCGGTTCAATTGGTGTTTAACAAGTCTTTTAAGAGATTCTTACTCTCAAATTTATTTTAATGAGAATGACTACTCCATCGCACCGAAGCATCTACCAAGCTAATTTTCTACCATTATTTCTCTCATTCGGTTTAACTATTCCTTGCAAGCAAACTTTGTAACTAGGCGCAATTGCTTGGCGTTCTATGTTGTTTTCTATTGAAAGAGTCTTGTGTTTGTCCGTAATACCCATCATACCGAACCCTTTCGATTTTTCAGTAGCAATGGAGCAACTATTCACTCATGACAATATTGCCGCCTTGCAAAATCTACTCAAGACTGCGGATGAGGCAGAATCCAGTGATGACGACGAAATGGTGAGTGCAGGGTCTAAGATGTGATTTGTCTTTTATCGTATCATCGTGTGTTCCCTACTATATCTGCGTAATGATTCTTTAAAAGGTAGACAATACAGTTGGTGGATATCCAGTACTACTTTATTCAGGAATGAATGGATTTTATTGAGTTTAAAGTTGTGAGCCACATTCAGGGGCGACCTATAATCCTCCTCACTTTTATCAATTATGTTTAAAGACCGTGGAACTTTCAGACTAGTTCTGACTGTGCTTTGTTATCAATAAATATTTATCTGAACGGAATATTAGATAATAACGTTCATTGTTCACATCATCTTTTCATACGCTGCAAAATATAAAACTCTGGGCGACTGAGTTCATTGTCTCTGGCATTTTAAATAATAGAGCCGCGTTATCACGATATACCAGCACTCGCCTATTCTTATTGGAATGTGTAGCAACGAAGCCTTTTTGTAGTTAGAAACTGTCTCTGCTGATGATTGTTATGCTGAAATCATCTCACGTTTGGCATACATGAATATATGGTATATATGTATTGAGTTGCGTCAGGAGTGGAAACCTAGATTAAAAAATCAAGATTTTTATCGTGACAAAAAACCAATAGCTTTGACAATTACGATTTCTTAGTCAAAATATTCATTTGTGAAAACGAAATAAGAGATAATCATGGAATATCACGCGTAGTCCAGTTGAATACTTATCATCAGTCACCATGCAAGTGTCGTTAAATCGTTATGCAACAAATAAGTTTCCAAATTTCAAATCAAAGTTTCGACGCTGGGAGCGGGCATTTTAAGCGAAACAGAACCGTACAGGATAAAATTATTGGCGTCAGCTAATATGGGAATCAGGAATTCGTAGTATCGCTGAGTTGTTGCGTGTTTATCGCGACTCACGTTATTTGAATAAATTTTTTATTGGATTATGTGGAGTATGCAATATTTTGTATGTAAGAATCACATCACGCAAAAGGCTTATTTGAAGGGGTCATGGAAGTTCAGATTTTGCATGATTTTGTCTTAGTTCGTTTCTGGAAACCACTTACGAGTTCTATTGCACAATGGTATATTGTATTAAGATGTAGTGTATAAGTGCTGAGTGTAAACAGCACGAAACCTGTCGCGAGGTGTGTTTATGTAATGGAAAAGTATGAAAATGAGCATTTCTGTAGTATATCACTTTTGAGTCAGGGAGTGCAAGGTTCCAATGCGTGCTACATCTTTGAACAGCCGCACTCGAAAGTGGATAGCCAAGCGAAATTTGGCATGGGCTACACACAGGATCACTCGAACAGATCTAGATAGGGAACATTCTCGAAATGTCCGTCTTGAAGGCTAGCAATAGACAAAATGGAACGACATCCTAAGATACTCTACACGATCATAAACAACGCGACCAAGGTTAAACCTGGAGTTTTTTCAATTCAGATAGCGAACAGATTGACAGATAAGGTCAGTGATACAGCTGATGCCCTATAAACATTTTATGCTCGTCTTTTGCCACGGTTAATAGATGATGCCGAGTAATCTACGTTTGTGCGAAAGTATTTAGCAGGTGACTAAACGTCCAACAAATCAGCGGGGGAGGATGAAATACCGGCAGGCCATACGAGGAGAGGAATGCAACCCGGAAACCTGTCAAAACTATCGTGTCTAACTCCGGCCATTATTCGCATCTGTGAGTTAGCTAACTGCTTACTGATTCTGTTTTCCGTTAACCAGGCTGCTTCGTCCATCAACAAAATGAAACCAAGTGATATTGGACCGAAATCGAAGTCAAAAAGTGAGTGAGCGACTATGTTTATCAGGATCCGCTAGATCGGGAGAAAACGGTCACCAAGATTCGGAACCCGGATGATATTTGGGATGCGGATGAAGTGCCCGAAGGGAATGAGTACGAAGATATATTCGATCCTAGGCCACAGCCCGAGTAAGTAGCATGCATCAAGTTGGATCATGTCTCATCTGTTGACAGTAAACTTGTATTTCCACATTATCACTCCACATGTGGCTATTATCAAATTGCTCATAGGTTACAATTTGTCACTGAACTGTTCACGATTCGATTTGGTTTTGTGAATTATCCTCAGGTCCATTTCGTTTTCCTCAATCCTATCTCGGCATGAAACGCATTATATTCTTTTAAATTCCAAACCCGCAAATCATTTGGAAGGGAACGCTTCTCGGTAGTGCGTAGTTTTTAACTTTCCGAAAGAAGGATTTCTATTTCCAATTCCACATTATACTCTGCAATTTATTCAACAAAATCGAAAATGGGCCTGTCAAAAAAGGACAATGTTTTTGAAAATCAATATTTCGATTTCAAGATACTTGGATATGTGATAGAGTATGATTTGCTAATATGGCAGCTGTCACCGCTTGACACAACTAAAACAATAAACACGACAATTTGAGCATAGCTCCGAATTTCTGCATCGAAAATTTCGCTCTTCTCCAAGACTAATTCTGCCTACCATCCAATCACTTCTAGATGACCTACGACATAATCAGAAGGTATACGGCGAAAATATTTTCACACTGACTTTCAGGTGCAGACACCTCAAGAGTATTAAGATGTGATTATTTCGACAAGCCTTCTCAGACTCATAATCCAACTACTCCATACACAATAGTTTATCAACCTTCTTTCTTTGCATTTCTTCTCTGATCTCTTGGTGTTAGGCGTAAAATGATTTCTCAGTTCAACTTCAATGGTGTTTTTACTTCACCTTTTATACTCGTTACCTGGTATTTAACAGTCCCTTCTTTTTAGATACCTTGTACTTGGTTAAAGTTGTATCAAAATTATCTCACGCGCAAGCTCCCTTATAGTGACTTTCAAGAAACACTCTTGAGACAGAAATTTCCTTAACGTGGACGAATAATAAATATTGATCTCATGGATGATCAACTCAAATGTCAAAGGAAGGAAGGATTCCATCAAAACACATCAAATTGCACCTCGAAACATCGCTATATTAAAGCACTCTCATTCCATTTGCACCTAGATTTGTTGACCAACAAACAAACAATTAATGCTGAATTTCCTATATAAACTCGTTTAAACAAAATTTCGAATACTCCCTTCCTCTTTTTCAACGTAAAATATTTATCCAGCAATAGGTTTCCTGTTAAGATTGTGAGGTTTTTTTTATCAATATTGATGAAGCGGTATACTGCTAGAGAACATTCTTCATATGACCCAAAAACAATCCACGTTTTTTACACGAGTGTGGCAGGGACAAATAGTTTATGTTCTTCCACCATAGAACTCGGTTTATTAAAATTATCCGTGGATTTTAATTCTCGTTGCATCGGATTCTCGTGAAGATACTCTGCGCATACACTCGATGACTTCTTGATAAATCTTAACGAGAAGAGTTCCATCATGCTTCTACCATGTTTATTGACTCAAATCGTTATTTGGTCAATGGATATGTTCATCGGTCTTGATAAAGTCGTTTAGTCATGGTTTATTTATAAAATGCAGAATGTTCTCATTGCTGTATATTCTTGTCTTCAATTGTCCACAATTATGGCTAATTTTCAAACTGCTTTCCGCATAACACTCAAGGTCTTAAGTTCGCCATGTCCACGTAGGACTTTATAATATCGCGCCAGTTTTTTTATACCGAATTCTATGAATTTCCGAGGGCTACATGTTAAAAGAGTTTAGAATGTTTCAGTCTTGGGGACAGTTTCCGATTGAGCTGTCTTGTTCAATTTCTTCAATAATAGAATCTGAGTGTAGTGCACAAATTTTTCACTTCGTAACGTTGCCATGTAGGTTGTGAACAACAAACCACGATGTTTGAAAAAACACAGGGTTTCACTTGCTTAGCATTAGTCAAATCTCACGCGCATACACTCAATTACCGAGTTCGAGGTTTTTACTCTCATTCGGTGGAAACAATAAGATTAGGTTTAACGAGCGGTAAAATAATGGTAAACGAAGCCACTTCTGAATATGCTTGGCACATCCAACATTCTGAATAAAGAAGAAACCGATAATGTAAGGTTAGTTGAGAGCACTTGTTTGTTTACATAGATTGGATGAGTGGACTGAGATCTACTTTAAGTGTGTTGTACTTCTGTGCTGTGCAGGAAGCATTGTGTTAAAAAATTTGCCACCGGGAGTGAGCTGCATGAGTAAATAACCTGAAGTCTAACTGTCATTAATATCTTCACTCCCATATCGGTCTAGGCTTGGGTAAGCTGGCAGTATCTTATCAACAAGCAGTGTATAACTGTATTCTGCCTGGATCAGGGTGATGAGATAGTCTAAGCATGGTTATCTTATTTTACTGTGACAACTATGTATCATTTGTTTGGCTAACCACCAAGATATTTCATCCCCAGCCTATTAGCTTCGTGTTCAGAAAAGCCCGACCCCAAAAATCAAGAATTAGCGTCAATATAACAGTAAACTGTAAATAATGATAATTCGTCGACACCAATGCTTACATCAATCCAATCAAGGCTAACGTAGAAACGCAAATGCTATGAATGCCTGATGATGTCATATCTCCCAACAAATCGCTATGAAATATTCCGAAGAAACATTCGGAGTACTGAAATAAGATTTTCCAGCAATTACAACACATTTTATCCTTGAAGTGGCTGTGATATTATAAAGCTAATAAGTGGAATCCCGTGCATCGTTACCGAATCAAAGAGTGGAATCAGTTTTATAAGCCACAACTCAACCAATTCGTACCGATGCTGCCAATGTAACGCGTATTCCTATTTGATGCACGCGGATTTTGTATCGATTGAGGATTCAAAGTTCTCTAGTTATCGATTGCATTTCGAAACTCGTATGTTTGTTCTGAAAGCAGTTAGTCCTGAACGATTGTTGTTGTTATCTTGGCACCAATATTTACGGATTTCTAATTGATGATTAGGAATATTCGTTGTTCTCAATGCAACAAAGCTCTCATTTTATTCAGATATGAACTTTTCTACAAGCAAGCAGTCACAACGGAAGATATCTATTTGCAAATGGGCCAGAAAAATCCCACAACAGCATGTTGTGAGTACCTGGTGGTAAGTTTCGGTTTCAAAACAAATAAACTACTGAACAATATGCGCCAGACAGACGATCATTGGGTGTGATGAGCATAACAAGTTGAAGAGCATATTCATATTAGTTTACGTTTGTTTATTACATGTGAGTGGTTGAATTACTCTATAATGTGTTGGCATCCATCAAGCGAAAGACCGTCGGTTCGACTCTGACCTTAGTTTTCCCATTTGGGGAGTATCGGTTAGTTCTATCTCTTCGACATACCTTGGTATAAAATGGGTACAGCAGCAGACTATAAAGAAGGTAAATTTGATGTTGTTAGCTCAAAATACATGTCTTATATTATCCATGCAAGTGATCGATTTTCTTGGAAGAATTCAAACACTACCATAAAAATTAATTATAACAAGTTTGCTCCTTGTGGCATTGTTGTAAGTAAGCATAGACAAATGTCTTTTTCATTCGAGGTGTAAGCACTTCTTCCCAGTTTTTCTGTGCTTGCTCGTCTGTAGATTCCGTAGCTATCAAGTCCCGCCGTTCCCCATCATTTAGGATTTTATTTTTTATGGTTGTAAGGCAGTCAAGCATTCGGCAAATGTTACTGGTGTAATACTGCCCTTGATGATGATGAAATTCTCTCGAAGGCGGTACCGATTTACAAAAACGCCAGTACTGTGAGCAATATTGCTGTAAAAATATCAATATTAGTGATTGGTTGTGTTATGGAGAAGCAATCATTGGTGAGAACAACTTAAAATTGCTAGATAAAAAGTTGTAAATTGATTGGGGTATGTGAAAAGTTGAGTTTCCAAAAGATAGCCGAAAATAGATAGTCTGAAGCTCTATATTATTTCTAGCACATTACAATCCTCCATGCGATTTAAGAATCCTCAATTTTGCAACAGAGTGCATGTAATCTGATTGAAAAACCCTTTTCTTCTTCGAAGGCGAAAATAAAGTTACCCGGGTGCAAGAAATCGGACTTGAAACTCGATGTGAAGGAAAAATTTTTGGACCTCCGTACACCTCAGTAGTGAGTTGATTGAATCTGAATTTATCAACAACATTTACGCGGTTAGCTTGTTAAGTCTCCCGCAAAGTTAGACATCACAACCTCGGTACATAATACACTCTTACTACTCACTTATTTCAGTAGCGTTGAACACTAAAGTTTGTGTTCTGCTATGCACGCTTACCCTCAGAGGTTGACATATGGAGGATATAAGGAAAACGGATGGAACTTTACTTCCCGAAATTTTAGCTCTTACACACTTTCCATTAATTGGCATAGATGCATTCTAAACACTTTCTATATTTTTCGATCACGTGGTGCAGCATATATTCGTTCGGCCACTTTAAACAGACTAGTTGATCATAAATTGACCAGTAAGAAGGGCAAAGGGTAACTGGACGCGATTTAATCCGCTCTATAACTGTCTTAAATCAGTTTCAATGAAGATAAATCTGTTTAGAGTAAAATTATCACCAACCTACCAATGACCGAATGAAAACAATGTGAACAATGTTATTGTTGGCCTCCTTCGGTCGATGTCGACCATGGATGTACATCACAATCGCACGAATGTTCATGTTCCACAGCTTTTCGAATGACTAAACAGTCCGATTCGGGCAGAACAATCTCTCCCGCAGCGCTTGCAAAGATAGGCAGAACTCGGTCGTTGGCTGTCGGTTGCACGCCGTCGGCCATGACAAAATTGGAACCGTGAAAAATGTTA
>JACCGJ010025883.1:43729-154871 GCA_013407085.1 Atriophallophorus winterbourni | reverse complement strand
AAGTTAAACTGCATGTACGATAGAGAATTCGCAAGCCTAGATTCAAGCGGAGTGTCAAACAGACTGAACCTGTGCTAGGTGACACTTTTTCCAGGTGTAGACATATACGAGAAAAGGTTAATGGCGGTAAGACTGCAATGGGTTTTCGCGTGTAGTGCAATCGTTCAATACTTGTGTACTGCTGCATTCACAAACACACTGGAGTCTCACTGCCCTTTCTTGAAAAAATCCTGAAACAACATTTTTCCTCTTGCGATCGTCTCACAAATACTATCTTCAATGATGATTCCCCTTCCGCTGCATGAGGATCTCTTTAAAAGTCAATCTTCCTCAAAGGCTCAATCATCATACTGCTTTCTAGAACATCTTCGTATCAGAGGTCATTTATCCCATTTGCTTCACGATACCTTTGTCACAGGGACTGCTTATTGAACACTTACGGTCTAATTTATCTCACTGATATTATGTGTACATTTTCTACGAATATTTTTTACAAATTGTACAGTATTCGTTGTGTGTGTTTTCAACACTTGTCTGAAGCTGAAATTGCGAAAATTTTCGAATAAAGCTTTGTCCTTCTAACAGTACTTCATGCTAACCCACCCATTGCAGTTTTAATATACGGGGTTATTTCATCTTGAACTGTTTCCTTCTTCTGTTCTAAAAATTCCTTTTACGTTGCAGCAGTTTTTGCTGAATTTTCGCTTTGTCAGAACAGCTATACGTGTAGTCGGATAAAATCACACTAATTCCATCCACAATCGGTTTGTCGTACTAAACTGAGGAAAATAGAGTGAAGTCTCTCGCTGCCTATTATTTTCTGTCTCAATGTTCTGTTTCAATTATGTTTTTGTTATGTGGACTACTAAGGTGGTAGTTCAGTAGTGTCATACGATAAATACTGAACACTAACCTATCAAATGTTCAGGCCGAAAGCTTTTGTGGTTGTTTTCGCTTTTACGTTGCCGCTTCTGATCGTTGAACACGGATGAGCTATTTTATAATGAAAACCAACATTATTCTCAGCTTTTAATTCGATAAATGTTTGTGATCGATGCTGAAAATTCGTGTACACAAATAAAGTCATTTTCTTCTTCTTCTTCTTCTGTTTCGTGATGCCCATTTTCTTTGTTTGTTTTGTGTCGTATATTTTCGCAGTTCATACCTACTCTAGGTTCAATCCACTTGTCGCTTTCTTAGTTTTATTTCCATGTTAAAGCATCCTCAAAGCATACAAGCCCATGTGCAGTTTGTGCGGCCTGCTATCTGGCTTGTGTTTTCATACACTCATCGGATGTGCAATCGTGCAGTATTTCTGTGCTATGCCGCCAACATCGTGCTAAATTGATTGGCCATCGGTAGTGAGCTGCATGCTGAAACACACTGGAGTCTCACTACCATTTCTATTCCCCCCTTCATATATGTCGAGGCCTGGGCAACCTGACAGTATCTTAGCCCACGTGTAGTCTCTGACTGTACGGCACTTTGCCTGGATCAGGCTTGTGCTTTCATACATACATACACTCATCGGAACATTTGTTGTTTCATTCGGCACGTAATTTCGCCTACTGTCTCGTTCACTCACTCATACCATGTGTTTGGTTTTAGTAATCCCCGAGGCTTTATCTGCTCTAAAGTCTAACAACTTGGTTTTCACTTTCCATTTCAGTTCTACCTCTTCTTCGGAGGATAAATCATGTGAGTCACGCGTTTGCGACATCCGCTAGCCTTTCACTGCGTTGGGAATTTCGACAATCTCACTCGAGTTTCGTTTGCTTTCAGCCAAACGTAAGCGGAGTCGAAAGGATGTTGACGACGAGGAGTGGAAACCCGAAGACGAGGATAATGATGAAGATGATGATGCAGATGAAGAATACCAAGATGAAAGTGTGGAAGAGAGTTCAACCGGGGATCAAGAAGAATCTGCTTCCTCGGAGAATAATCACGAATCGAGACGGAAGAGAAAAGCTGACAAGCAAGGGTTGAGCGAACCTCGCGTGCACAAAGGCACAAACCCACCTCTCGATGCCACCAGTAAATGTTGTGGGTTTTCTTCACGTTTTATTCTTTTGTTTATTTAAAAATTGTCTTCTGTTTCGTAATCATCTTGAACCGAATTTTGATTCCGAGACGTTGTGATCTCAATTTTGGATTTGTGAGTTCCTTCGGTCTGAGAGCATCGCTGCTGGTCTGATTTCTATTCCGACTGTCTGGTCCATTTCAACTTACGTCGCATGCAATATCAGTCAAGTATTGTGCATTATTTCTGCTTCGTGTGAGAACCTCTTGAACGTGTTCTGGTTTACGCCGCTGGTGTAAAATTTCATCAACACAGCACGCCGCGTAGAATTCAATTGTTTAGTGAAAGTGTGCAAAAAAGCAAGTGTTTCGTGATTTCGTATCATGAAGTTGACCCTGAGAGTATTTTGTAGGATTGATATGCGCTATAGAAGTATCTTTCTCCATAATGAGAGTTTCAAGGTCGAATCTTCACGAGTTTGTAACATTTCGCGCATTGTTCACCTATGGCACCCACTTTGCCAGTGTGCTCTAGATGTTGTTTCAAAAAATACTTTCGCAGTACATAACTCTATGCCTTGTAGACGAGAATAATGTCAGGCAACTTCAGTGTGCTCTGGGAACACGTTGGAGTCTCACTACCATTTTTATTGCTTATATCTATCTAGGCCTAGGTAACATGGCATCATCTTAGCCCCTAAGCAGTCTATCGTTGTGCGCACTTTGCCTGAACTCTTCTACGACGAAATCTGCACGCTTGCGACGCGCAAAGAGTTCCGATATCATTATTCTTGCTGGGGACATGAATGCTCAACTTGGTCACCTAGACATTACTGAGTCACAACTCGGTGGTTCATTCAGTCTTGATACTCAGCAGACAGATAATGGTGAACGCTTTCTTCATCTATGTACACAGCACAGTCTATTTACTAGTAGCACTTCGTTTAGGTATAAAAAGTGGCAGTTTGCAACTTGGCGTCCGCCTAACGATCATCAGTCATGGACACAAATTCACCATCTCGCCATCAGCGCTAGATGGAGAGGCTGTATTAAAGACTGTCACTTTTTCTGGAACATTAGCTTGGACTCTGATGACGCGCTTCTTCGAACGAGATTTACAATAAAATTCTTTGGTCCTAATACAGCCATCTCTAAGCGCATAGCTTTCGGATCTCGCAATTCAACAAGCCTATTGTGGCGGTTTAGTAGATAATCTTTCAACCTCGGTATCCGAAAATATCACACAGCACTGGGAAGCGTTTGCTACTGTAATGCACGATGCCGCGGAGTCGACGTGGGACAGTTCCACCTTAGCAAAGGTCCCATTGGATCTCCCGAGCTAGCCTTCGATTACTGAAAGAAAGGCGAAGAATTCCTTTGGGTTCAAAATATAATGCAGAACGAAGACATATCAGAAATGAGCTGAAGCGTAGCATTCGATCAGATAGGAAAGCGTGATGACTGCGAAAAGTTGAGGAAATGGAGGTAGCCAGAAATTCGGGTAATGTCCGAAAGCTGTTTCAGCTAATTCGATCTATAGGTTCTAAAACCATTGGAGTTAGCGAGACAATCACAGAGAACGGTTGTGCCTTAGCAAAGAGCACTGGTTGTCTCGTTGGGAGGAGCATTTTCATGAGCAATTTAGCTGGCCAGCTGCAGATGGTCCATTGTCATCTATTTCGTGTTGTAAACCCTGGTCGGCTGATTCAACACATCCGGGTGAAGCCGAAATCAATGTCGGTGTTGAGTTAATGAAAAGATTCAAGGCAGCTGGCCCCGGTTCTGTTCAAGGAGGGTTGAGATATTCTATTGAGCTCTCTAGTTGACCTTTTTCGTCAGGTATGGGACACGGAAACTATTCCCCAGTGTTGGGGAGAATCTATAGTCTTACCTATTTTCAACAAATGTGTGCGTACTTCATGCTCCAACCACAGCGGAATCAGCCTTACGCCCATCATTACCCGGCTTCTTGCTTCAGTGTATCTTCGGCGCCTTACATCACACAGGGAATCACAGATTCGTGAAGAGCAAGCAGGATTTCGTCTCGGTAGAGGATTTGTCGATCACATATTCACTCTTCGGCATCCCTAGAACATCGCCATGTTTA
This sequence comes from Atriophallophorus winterbourni, assembly GCA_013407085.1. Taxonomy (NCBI): domain Eukaryota; kingdom Metazoa; phylum Platyhelminthes; class Trematoda; order Plagiorchiida; family Microphallidae; genus Atriophallophorus; species Atriophallophorus winterbourni. The sequence goes on along the minus strand of JACCGJ010025883.1, from coordinate 150,745 downwards.
TAGGCAACCCATTGTAGCGATCTTTCTTGATTTTACGGTTGCTTTTGATTCGGTCGATAGGAACGCATTACCTATTTAATACATTTAATACCTTATTACTCGAAGGTGTCCGATAAAAGTACGTTAACATATTTCGGGCGCTTTATTCCTACCTGGGCGCGCTGAGGTGTACAATAAGGTGTCCGATTTCTCCATTTTTGTTCAATTTTGTAATTGACGCTATAAGATGCATGTAATACATGCGTACCGACACCGGGCATTCAATTTGTTTGCGATGAGAACATTTTTAATTTAGATTATGCTGACCGCGTCGTTCTACTATTCGATTCTTATACGGATGCTCTGTCTACTTTAGACCGACAATGTATTATCATACCATCCTTCGCTATGCGCTATGCACCGTCCAAGTGCAAAGTGATATTAAGGATATTATTATTATTAAGGATATTATTAATTAAAAAAAGTTATATTAAGGATATTATTCACAGTGAAACTGCGCTAATCCTGTATAATGATGTAGACTGTTTTACCTATTTGGGTAGTTGCATTACTAGCAACGCTTGTTTAAATAGGGAGATCTCAGCTCGCATTTCCAGAGCTACGGTAGCTTTTCATAACTTGGGTCATTTGTTGCACCGAACAGGTTTGTCTCTAAAGCTCAAGAGTAGGGCCTCTCTGTCTACATTACGCGCGGTTTTATAAATAAGACATATTCATGTCTTCGACAATTGCTGCCTCCATGCTATTGTTGGAGTTACTTGGCACCATCGGATTCGTAACGCACTTATCCGTAATAGAATCTTTGGTAGCGACGTAGACATCGAAAAATAGGTTAACATGCATGGACTTCGCTGGTTAGACCACGTGTTTCGAATGGGAACTCATTGTTTTTCTAACGCTGTTTTGTTCGCCACTCCTAACTCGGAATGGCGTCGTTCTATGGGTGGCCATACTTCTCTCAGGCAGATGAAGGCTTTGACTGTTAAACTAGCTGCGGTTGGTGCGATCCGTCTTTTAGGTTCGGGTCTAAAAGCTAAGAATTCACAGTGGCTTTTACCCTTAGCGATATGGCCCAAAATCGTGTTCAGCGGTGGTCTTCAGGTAGACATCTTGGAGTGTTTGAATAATCTTGTCTTTTGTCAAGCGAAGTGGCGAGGAAAGCTTGTTGCGTGATGCGTGACAGTAAACGCCGCAAGGAAGCTGTCATACTGATGTCGCTTTACCCGTTCGCTACACTTGCTTGAATGCATGTTTGATTCGAGGTGTAGGCACCTCATCCTAGTTTGTCTATGTCTAATCTTTTACAGGTTCAGTAACATTTAGACCCCACCCTTCCCCATTTCTTTTAAAATTTTAACTTATGTCATAGTTGTATGGCAGTGTTAGGAGGGCACCCTCCTAACGAATAAAACAAGCTGGATTACCTGATCGACCAAAGTCGTAACGGAGAGAAATTGTTGTTGGGTAAGCCATGTTGTTCCTTCGCAACAAACCCCATCTGCACTAAATTCAAATTGTCTGACAACCAACTTCCATCGTTCCTACTATGCACATTCCCACGATTATGGTGTACCCTCACACGTTCACTCTGTTGTTGCCATGTCCATGGCGCTTGGACCTTGGGCGCCTGATCAAAGTTCTGGTTTCCTGACTGTTGGGTTAAGGACAACGCATATTTGGGTAGAAAGCAACGACTGTCTCTGCTGCAACTTTAACGGTACATCCATCATAACAGGCAGTTAAGCACTTGGTACCGGTCTGCCTAGGTCTGGGCAACCTGATAGTATCTTAGACCATGTGCAGTCTGACAGTGCGGCACTTTGCTTGGATCATGCTTGTGCTTTCATATCATGCCATACCGGTGTGATGCTGTCTATGATCATGATGATGAACGTCCATCACAATCTTTATCTCATTCGAACTCAACCTTTTGACCTCTAGTTGAATCGCTTTACGGGTCAGTGAACATCGTGCTTTATACCGTATTTCTTTATGTATGACTTTCTGCATCGTATGCAGCAACACATGTTTTCGTTTCTCCAGCTTCACCCAAGCGTAAACACACCGCAGCAGTTAACCCTGAAGACGAAGATACAGATGAGGAAATCCAGCGGTAGGTCTCTTTTCGTTATTATTATATTGGGTTTTTAATACTATATTTAGTGTGCTACATTCGAAACTCATCTCGTCATGTATTTTCGTTAGATTCCTTCAACCAACTATTGAGTGGATCTATTGGACCCCACAGTCAGACAAATGAATGTGTCCCAGTTGGTTGATTGTAATGATCACGACATCATGGTGTTTCAGATCAAGAAGCTGCTCGCAATCTGGTGTAGCCGTCATTAGATTTACACTCAAGTCTTGTTCCTAGAGGTTAAATAATCACGCATGGATATTTTGTTCCCTATGGCGATTTAGCCTGCAAGTGAAAATAGACGCTGACTGATCGTTCGTCATTTCCCTCCCCGTTCACATCACTTGCGAACGTTACTAAATTATCGACCTCGCGTTTAATCCGCTTCAAACCACGCGAGTAAGACTTGATCAAAAATATGTACTAATTGAACAAGTTTAGGCGCGAAAGATTTCGGAGAATTTGGGGAGATTAACTGGTGGTATTTTTTCATTCTTCTCCCTTCAATTTTCTCAATGGAATTCGCGATCTACAACCATCGCTCGTACCATTTAACACTAAGCGAAATGTGTCTTCAAATCTTCTGAATAAAGATTCGGATATAGTTCCGCTCTCCAAATCGTGTCCTAATTCAGTGATGTTATTCGTAAGAGCATCAATCAAGGGGTTCTTCAACTCAGTTTGGTTCTCAAGTGAATTCGTGATGCAATTTTTCCAACAGAGACTGTTTTGGAATTGTTTGAAATTTCGCCATTTGGTTTTTTAGAATTATATTTAATTTTCGTAGAGAAATTGACATTGTTTATTTTTTCTTTGTTGGTTCTTCAATTTTTGAAACTCTCTTTACCAACTGTTATGAGGCCGTCGTCTTATCCACCTGTATCCCGCAATCAGAAGTCGAATACCCGAAGTTCTTTGTACGCAACTGACCAATGGGAATAAGTTCTGTTTGAGCCAATCAGAAGCTGCTTTACCAATTAAAGGGTTTTAAGCTATCGAGGAATATTGCTAAAATTAGTAACTTCCTCTTGTTATTATTTTTTCACCAGTATACTCTCATCAGAAAGAAAACCCGTTCCAATTACAACCTGTCGGACTTTGATCTGCCTGAGTCATTTTGAAGCCAAATTTTCTTGCAGTGACGTATTCGTAACTCGTCGTAGTAATCGTTACCTGATGAGAATATCGCTGTCCTCTCAACCACACCACATAGCCCAGCCTTTCTTACTTGTATCTGTCTAGGCCTGGGCAACTTGACAGTATCTTAGCCCATGTGCTGCTTTCGTGCGTCGTGCGAAGACTGCGCTTCTGTAAGTCTTGGACTCATTATAGCGTATGATTCCACACATTCAATATCTAAAAAAGGTATACAATAAATGGGTAGTCGCCGCGAAACTGAATTGTGTTACCGCACGTCGTGCGCAATCTTTTCGAGCTTCAAGTCCTTTGGCGCTACAGATTGCCGAAGCAGTTATAAATACGCGCCGAAACTTCGTCATTTGACGAAGCACCATAGTTAATGGTATCAACTCACCATGAGAACCATTCTGCAGGTTCTGATTTCTTATTGTCGCGATTTGAGAAATAAAGCAAAAGTGATGATGAACTCTTGGGGCACGCCGTTAATCGTAATGAACTTGGTTGCAATGCTATGCTGGTACGATGAGCGTGTACTGCTTGTAGTATTGTGGACGTGTGACGTGCATCAGCGATGAGCGCAAATCACGAGGTTTTGAGTGATTTGCTTAACTCTACCCTCCGGCACGACACAAAAGCAAGAAGCACCGAAAAGATCGGCTACGACGATTGCGAACTCGTAATGTTTCGGATTGATTGCATTCGAACGGTTCAAGCGACAACACCTTTGGAAGTATAAGAAGATGGACAATGACAGCTGCAATCGAACGAATTATGTAATTCGTCAATGTCGGTCGAACAAGCCCTGCGTGGCGAGGGTTTGAAGTGTACTGGTTGGCATGAAATCGACTGACAAATCAGATCGAAGTGACCACCGGGACGGACACGTTACAAGATCAGTGTTGTGGTTGTTTGGTTAGCCTAAATATGATAGGCATGTGTTTTGTTTATATTTGTGACTACTCATCCGTGCCAAGCCCATTGAACTATTCACAAAGTTGATCACGACGGTCCATAATGGAAGCACTGGACTCGAGTTTCGCTCTCATTTGAGCTCATCAGCAGTGCATATCCACTGCTTCGGGGGCGGGATTCGAACCCCCGACCATCACCATTGTAGTCCCATGCCTTAACGACCTGGGCTACCGTCCACCGTTTGACCGATCGCAATTAAGCGTTTATGAACTGTTCTCCAGACTGGCACATTTGAGTAGCTTTGATTGCCCGACCAGTTCAGAAGGAGCCAACAATATCTATTGTGGTCGCCCAACCGAACAGATCTCCGTGTCAGGTCTTCCCATGGGATACCTTGTAAGCTAACACCGATTAGATCTGATGGGCATTGTTGTTTTTTTGTTTTGTTACTGGTCTTGTGCGTGCTAAGCGCGTTTGACAACTCGGCTTTCTCTTGCATTGTGGTGTTCACATCCCCAGCACTACTAATACAATGCTGGCGAAGCCAAGTACCTGAAAGTAAAGAGTGTTGGTTTGGCTGTGGTGGTAAATCCGCGATTCCCTGTGTTATGATGGATGTATCGTCGATGTTACAGCAGAGGCAGTCGTTGTGTTCTATCAATCTATGCGTTGTTCTTAACCCAACAGCTAGGAAAACAGAACAAAACCGGAGTGGAACGTTGATCGGGAGTCCAAGCGCCAGTGTGTGCGTTTCGACCGTGAACATGGTTTGTATTTATATGACAACAACAGAGTGAACGTGTGAGGGTACACCATAATCGTGGGAAAGACGGAAAGTTGGTTGTCATGGGCGAATCAGACAATTTGAATTTAGTGCAGATGGGGTTTGTTGCCAAAGTTCACCATGGCTTACCCAGCAACAATTTCTCTCCGTTGCGACTTTGGTCGATCAGGAAATTCGGCTTGTTTTGTTCGTCAGGAGGGTGCCCTTCTAACACCCTGGTTGAATCTTTGCTTAAACTGTTCCCATATCGCCCCTGTTTCCTTCATTGTTCTGAACTACCTACTGCTGGGTGACTTGTAATTTTGGGGGCTTTATCCCCGTCTTTTCCTATTGTCTTGTTACCAAGTTTGTTCAGTTTATATCCTTTTGTATGCCCAGAGTGTTGCAAACATCCCCGTCCCCTGCGAGTCAGCCTGAAGCCGCTAATCGATCCCTCAGTCCAGCTCATCTTCCGGATCTATTCACCAACAAGCACTTCTTCGTCCACAGTAAAGATATTCCGAAAGAGGAAGTGCGAATTCTGGAACGTTTGATCGTTGCGTTTAACGGGTACGTCTTTGGTGTTTGGACACTTGCATTGCGTCAATGTTTTTTCCTTTTGATTTTTCTTTTCCACACAAGTTCGCGATGAAAATCAAAATCTCTCAATAGACGTGTTTTTCATGCCCTGCCTCAAACTGTTACTAATGCCTCTTTTCTTGGCTTTTATCTACATAGCATTAAAATTGTACATGCCTCAGGTCTACCCTTGAAAATATTCACTTTTTTCTCTTTCTTTCGCCCTGTTTCGGTGCTTTACTCCATCATCATTCTGGTTAAAATGATTTCCGGAGCTCCACTTTACTTGCTACCAGTGCTTTACAAATTTCCTCGAGCATGTCTACGCGCACTTCTCGAGACTGAATCACTTTATTATACTAGTTATGCGTCTATACATTGTTGTGGGGTTGATCCTTGATCCTTAATTAGTAGTATCCACGAGGCAGCAATATAATTACCATATCCAACATCAGTTGAACAAACACCGTAGTGCAAGACAGAGACTAGTTCCTATTGAGGACCAAGTGTACTACAGAATATACGACACAAACAGATTTACTGCCTGTCAGGAGGAATAATCAAGATTGTTAGAAATTTCATATACAAAGTACATATCGGCCCGGATGTGCAATCGTTCAGTATTTCTGTGCTGTGTGGCTAACATCGTGCTAAATTGATTGACCAACGGTAGTGAGCTGCATGCTGAAACACGCTGGAGTCTCACTACCATTTCTATTTCTTTTGTCATATCTGTCTAGGCCTGGAAACCTGATAGTATCTTAGCCCACATTCAGTCTCTGACTGTGCGGCACTTTGCCTGGATCAGGCTTGTGCTTTCATACATCATACCATACATATCGGCAATCTAATGTGAACACCACAGCCCGCGATACGAAACAGTGACTCGACACATCATCCTCAGGAACCACCCACCTGAAACCCGCTGTTTACCCAGCCACAATCAGGCCATTGATCACCCGTTTATCTGTGAACCCACGATACCAGAGCTATCATTCAATCCCCCATGTATCCAATTTTTTAATGGGGAGGTGCACTATAGTCTTTAAATGAACTATCGACCGAGCATCAAACATAATCGGTCGCGAGTACATAATGTGAGAATCGTTGACTGTTCAGACCTTGTGATATTCAGTCAGTCAGTCAATAGACAAGTTCAGCTACGGTTGTGGTTCTGTCTAACCCACAGGCGGGCTAGCAGCGCATTACAAGCATAACAAGGAGTTGAAACGAAGCGAGTAAAATCGCACCAACAGCTATCCTCATTCAGACATTGAATTATCTGGGATGACGATAGATAACTCGCCCAAGATGCTTTTTGCATCATCATCATCATCAAATCGGTGCTCATTAAATGATTTTGTATCGAATTTGCAAGAATTCTGACCACCCGTATGATATTCAACGAACGGAATCACAATCACCATAAATGTTAAATGGGAACAAACTGAAAAACAGCAGACACTTCGCTTTCCTCGATGCCTAGAACGGTACCCATAGCAGCACTGCAGACTTCTATCCTCAATTTCCTGATTGCGCCTCCGGTGAGTCTCACCTGTAAGGTAGAACAAGTAGTTGATAGGATGTTCACATCTGGAAAATAGATTACAACAATCAGCAACAAACGGTTAATCCGGCGGCATCCTAAAGATCAGCGATCGCGTCAGGCAGACTCAATGGGCGTTTATCAATTTTCCTGATTTTGTCGGTGCGGGACCTTACGACACGAAAACTGGAGACTGAACACCACCCAAGTTGGCTGAGCAAAATTGTTCTAGAAAGTCAAACGGTTTTTTCATCCTTCTGGTCGTCGCTGTCATCGAGGGATACCTGAGGATGCGTTCTTTGTCGTTTACACAGTACCCCACAACGTTTCCCAAAGAGTAGGCTGGAACCTTTGAGGGACCGCTGTGGTGGTAGCATTGAAGTCTTTGGACCGAACATAGGCGTCCAGAAACGATTTCTTAGTGATAGATTATTATTATACTGGCCAACATTAACCAATATATGTAATATGACATGACATTGTATCATGTTTGACATTGATCAGATTCTTTTTTCATTTCTCCCATGCTTCCATTGTGGAGCTTGAATCAAACTGCCAAAGGATTCCTTCGCTTTAAATATATGTTTTCTTTACAAAAATGGGAATCCCTGGTTCTGTCGAGATCTGGTGAATTTACATCTAAAGGACTTCATGCTATCCTCCTCGTTCTTTGACTTGAACATCTAACGTTCCGATTTGCTCATCAGTTCACCACACGAAACCTTGCGAATAGTTGCTCTAGCGGTTCGACTTTGTTTTCCATTATTCAGCTAATAAATGCAATTTCGCATTCCCTAATCAGGTTTGATGTTGACGAATAACTGTATTGGTAAACGAGCATGTCCCAAACACGCAAATTTTGGAATGGCGTTAAAAGTGTCCGAGCGAATAATCACGTTCAGCATGCGCAGTGCATTTCTCTCATGAGAGTCTATTTAATAGATTAATCATGTTCTTTATCGATCGCTGTCTAGGCTTGGGCAAGTTGACAGTATGTTAGCTCTCGTGTAGTCTATGACTGTCCTGCACTTTGCCCGGATCAGACTTGTGATTTCATACATACATAAATACAATTGTGTGTGTGTGCTAAAATGTCATACTTTTTTAGTGTGCTTTGTCCCGAATCGACTACGCTATATTCCATTGCTTTTGAAGTTACACGTAGGGTCTTTGCTTCACCATCTTGACTTATAAACTGGGTGCATCGTGCACGTTGGAAGATAAGAGTTGACCTTCTGTACCTGAGCCTTCGACAACTGGTCTGTTCAGGCTAATGCATTGCAATTAATTTAGCTTATTTACTTCAACATATTAATTTGTGTGCTTATGTCGTTATGTTATGTTATTTTCTCGGTGAATCCGCTGTGAGAGGGTGTTACTTTTAGGCTACCCTGCCCTTGCAATCAGCATAACACTGCGAGGCTGTGTTCATCGGACATTCCCGTATTACGCGTCGGCCGCTTGAGATGCTCTAGAGTCTGTTCCGTATCACTTACCTCTTATTGCGAATGTGATTGTTATTGATTACTATCTATCAATACTCTTAGCCCACGTGCAGTCGCTGACTGTACGGCACTGCCTGGATCAGGCTTGTGCTTTCAAACAAAAAACACCAATACTCTGATTATAAGCTCGCAATCTGTTACTTTTGTCGGTGTGTTGCTTTTTTCTCATTAAGAAGCTGACATTTAGGTAAATTTAGAATACAGCAAATGCTGGATTTAGAACTTGCTTGTGTCGTTATATAGTTCGCTTCTCTACACCCGCAGCTTTCAATGTGGTGTTTCTATGTTGCTTATATACTATACATCTATATTGTTTAATTATTCGCAGGACTCTGCATCAATACATGCATCCGGATGTTCAATATGCGGTGACCAGATCACCGTGGAGGGATGAATTTGACGAGGTGAGATCAAATTATCGTTGTGCACGTGACATCCATCAATTCTATTTGTTTTTGGTTTTTAATATGTGAAAGCCAACCCACTTAAACTTTCGCTTTTCTATCAGCTAACAAGTGACAATGACTGTTAATCACTCGCGAAATATTCCGACCCCTCCCCTTCCTAACTTATGACCTCGCCTTGAAGAAGTTCTGTCGTGTATTGTTATCTACCTGGCTACTGTCTAGCATAACGCCTGATCCGTCTGATCAACCGCTCTGTATTGGCTCTTACTATTACCTTGTCCATAGAAATTAGTTTTCATGGAGTGAGCAATAATTGTGATTAGTTGAACGTGATTTCACAAACTGCTCGGGAAATCCTACCTTATAAAGTTTGCACGTCGCAATCGGCTGGTTTTTTACTTGGGTGTTCATTTACAGCCATCACGTAGCATTTATGACTTGTGGCTATCGAATCCCTGCCTCGCAACTCCCAGTCTAGTTTTCCATTAACTTATGGATCACAAGCTGGTGCACGTTAATGGGATAGCCCCTTTTTAACTCGACATTCATGTGGATTCACACTGGTCCCTTTGCCAGTTGTCTCTTTGTATCATTACAATCTGCGCGACTCGACTGCTCGGTCCGTCTTCACGTTTATGTATTCACACTTTCGTGCTTTGCATTCATTATACGTGTCGCCGTTCTCGGTTGGCTAGCTGGACACAATACTCTCTCTCTCTTGACCCGAGTTTCCTCTATCTCTCTCGCGCGCTCGCGTGCAATTAGGTTCAGTCACCTCGGTGTTGTATGTTAATTTTCATCGGTCGAAATCATTGGGGTTCGTTGCGCATTCTGGCTTACATGCGTTTTCGAATAAACCTTTCATTCCAGTCTTCATTGAACGATCCTTTCGTGGATACTTGCTTTCGTGTGAATGTACCGCAAATTCGGATTATATTCGCTTAAATTTCTCTCCATTGGGCCGTCCGATTTGTGCTTGTGTATTTTTAATAACGTCAATTCAGTGTCGTATCCAGCTGTAATAGCTATCATCTTTAAGAATACGCACGTTGGGATTACTTGGCGTTTAAATAAAAGCATGACCCCATGTATAATGCTATCCGATACCACCCTCAATGTTGCCAGTGTTTTTGAGTTATCGTTTTTGTCAGTTATCCGGCCATGCAAAATCCTTTTCATAATTCTGCAAGCTTGTCCAGTTTATATTTGTATGAAATCACAAGCCTGATCCAGGCAGAGTCATGGACTGCACGTGGGCTGAGATACTGTCAGGCCTAGACAGAAAGGAGTGACGGAGAATCTCTAGCCTGTTTTCGCATGATGCTCACTACCGCGGGCAAACCAATTTATCGCTGTGTTAGCTGCACGGTACTGAAGTAGTGCTTCATTACACAACCGTACAAAACTTTTCATAGCCACATTAAGACTAGGACAAGCTTAATGGAGCTTTGGTCGCGGATGCGATATTCAACGTGTAATGCTGGAGAATTCAAGATTGCTTCCGAAACAAGCATTGGAGATATCGCCTATACCCTATTAGCCTCCAAGGTTGTCCCAGTAGGGCGTGATAGTAGGGAAAAGGTTTCGTCTTTTGGTTTATCGTGAGGTTGTAACATGATTATGCGGACGCTGATCAATCTGTGGTTCGCGCAGAGCTCCGACCTTCACTACCGATTCCTCAGCATGTATCATCTAGACGGCGTTTAGACCTGCTAGACTCTGGACAGCGGGACCGATGTGATCTCCAGGTCAAAACTGAAGCTCGCTGTTCAAATTGCAGCGCCACATCGTTTTGCAGCTTTGAAATACATTCTAGCGTAGATTTGAGGTTTTTCTTGAAAATGATATTACCAAGCAATTGTCCGCTTGTATGTTATAAGTGACCCCTGATGTCACAAGATGTACAACCATTAGAGACGTTGTTTTTTGATCCCGTTCGGTAATCTCAGACATCTAATAGACTGCCCAAGTATCTTTCGGTGCCGCTCGGTAGCGAATTAGGGTCTTGTCCTGCGTCAATCAACCTCAGCGCTCGACAAACTGTGCCTTAGAAACCAATCAGGTTAAGTGTTTGCAACGATCTTGTCTATGACCGAACAGGTGACTGGCGCAATATGACCCCTCAATCAAACCGGCTAATCTAAATCCGAACCCAGCCGCACGACTATTCATCTTACAATGGTTCCATCCAATGCTTTCAAGCAGGATGTCATGACGTGAAATAGGAAGGAATCCGGCTTTTCCGTACTAGCTACGAAAACACCCCAACACAACATAGCTGCAAGCAACTGAAAGCCTGCACACACAGCCCAGTCGAAAAGCATCGGCTATTGTTATGAGTGCTCTTTTTCTCACTGTTGATGCTTACCTCACACTGCGGTGACCCACTTTATCAACTTACCTGTAAAATTAACTCATGAAGCACTTTTGACTGTCCTGAACACTGAAGGTCAAGTGGTTTTGTACTATTAATTGATTGTGTTCACTCGGTTGCCTTTTGTAATTGCATGTGTGTTTTGTTTCCGCGAACAGCTAGCTTTTTCTGTACATCTACTTCAACGTGTTAGACCGCTTGTTCCTAATAGACTACCTCGAATTTGTCAATCCCCCATTTCGTTTACTGTGTCGCCTTTGCTGGACAACTAATACCTTACAGTTTACTCGAAAGTGAGAGCCAACCACTATATAGTAGAACACTCTGAACTACGTCATCAAGCTATTGGCTTGTGTCACATACGAATTTGTAACTTTATTATTTTTATATTTAGCGATTACGGTGGTTGATTGTTTTGTTTCCATACCTGGTTGTTATACACAGAAGATGCCATTGGTTTCCGACTCCGGTTTTTTATACCTCCCACGCTATGGGGTTGTGAACTCATGTCTTCTCACTAACGGCGGATACATTATTGATCGCCGCAGCATCATAGCTACGGCCAGGTAACTCTATCTTTCAGAACCTCGAGGGTTTAATGTACCTTCTGAACAAATTTACATGTCAGAATGCCTATGTTATGAGGAAAACAGAACAAAGAGGGGGAATGGAACCCAGCATTATGCCTCACAACTTTGCTGTCACTTTCCCGTCAACTGAAACCTTTTTGTTGTACATGATAGAAATTTCGATTAAAACGGATTGCTTCCGTTGATAAATTATCACTGGCCAATCAGCCACGTGTAAGTTTCGACCGATTTGTTGGACTTCACTCGACGCCGGCCCAGCTTGTCCGTGTATGTAACATAGTCTGCAATGATTCACGCGCAGGGTCTTTTTTACAACCCTTCCCCTATTCTCCGCTGGTCCGTCATGTGAAAGTGTTCCATGAGCTGGAGCACCACCTGTGCGCGCTGAGCATCGGGTGTGTGTGACTCATTGCCCAATCCGGGTGACTGATTTGCCTTGATGCCGTTGCGCTGCCGTTGATGGTGGTCATCTGGGTTTCGCACGCCGTGTGTGCACACCCTGCCCCCGCATGTCTTCGATTCAAGCTCGTCTGATGTGATTCATTGTGCCCCCGTTCGTCTGTGCTTTGCTTGTTCATTCGCCGTGAATTTGCAAGTATAAACCAGTTTGATTGAATTGTCTGTACATAATGGCAATGGGTTTAGTTGGTGTCCTTGAATCCGGTTCTTGGTCGTGTGTGCTCGGTTCAAAAGCATAGTTTTTCGCTACACTAATACTATGTCGTATGTATGTATTATGCTGGATGAATCGTTGATGCTGCAGCAGAGACAGTCGTTGCGTTCTATCAATCTATGCGTTGTTATTAACCCAACAGTCAGGAAACCAGAACAAGACCGGAATGGAACGTTGATCGGGAGTCCAAGCGCCCAGTGTGTGCGTTTCGAGCGTGAACATGGTTTGTATTTATATGACAACAATAGAGTGGACGTTTGGGGGTACACCATAATCGTGGGAGTGTGCATAGTGGGATCGACGGAAATTGGTTGTCATGGGCGAGTCAGACAATTTGAATTTTAATTTAATGAAGATATGATTTGTTGCCGAGGTACAGCATGACTTACCCAACAACAATTTCTCTCAATCAATCTGATGGCTGCTTCGGTGCTTGATGGCTAAAACCACCCGCTCATTCTGGCAGGGTTTTTGTTCGACCAACGCAGTGTCACGCTTCAAATTTAGCCATCTCTGGCATTCCGTTGTGATTGACACCATGTTAATGTTCAGGTCTTGATCTAGTCGCGACAGTAGTCTCGTGCCAATGTCTTGATCTTTCTCTGACTGCAAACCACAGACGAATATTAGCGATCGAAACTGGTCTTCAGTCATATCTTTGAACTTGAACCGTTCACATGCTCTATTTACTTTCCCCGAATACGTCACAAAATCATCACAATCCTCCTTGACCAATTTCATGCAATTATATCGCCTATTAAACAAAGAAGACTGTTGACAAAACATTTCTTCTAACAATTGTACAATCTGATCAAAAATAAATGAACTTGGGGATTTCGGCAAAATGAAGTTGATTAACTTCTCATGTTCCAACGTGCCCAGTTTTCTCAGCAGCAGTCTCGTTTTTCGACCATCATCAGCGTTGTTGAGGTCGGATTGGAAAATATCTTTGAATCTCCTAAGCCAAGATTCGAAGGTGAAAACGCTTTCTGGGTCGTAATTGAATTCGGGGATACTGTTGATGATTGCCTCCACCCCTAAGTTTTGTACATCAGTCTTCTTGTCTTCGGATTTGACACTCAGATTTTTTTCAAAAGTGTCTGGATCTAACGGGCTTGAGCTTCTTCAAATTGGCGTTGCTGTTGCTGAATTATTGATTTCAATTCTTCTGCTGTGATTGCAATTTCGTATTGCTGGGTTCTTTTATTCCCGTCGCCAAATTGTTATGATGGATGAATCGTTGATGCTGCAGCAGAGACAGTCGTTGCGTTCTTTCAATCTATGCGTTGTTCTTAACCCTACAGCCAGGAAAACAAAACAAGACCGGAATGGAACGTTGATCGGAAGTCCAAGGTCCAAGCGCCCAGTGTGTGCGTTTCGACCGTGGACATGGTTTGTATGAAAGCACTTGTCTGATCCAGGAAAATTGCCGCGCTGTATTAAACTGGGATAAGATACCGTCAGGTTACTTAGACAGATCGAAAAATAGCAGTGAGACTCCAGTATCTCTTCGCATCTAGCTCATTACTGGTAGCAAATCAATTTTGCACGGTGTTCGCTGCACACCATAGAAGTGCTACACGATTGCAAATCCATGGTTAGCGTGTTCGTCTTCCGCGAGGCTCGTTGTTCCGTCTGCTCTCCGGTACCTTATTTGAGACAGTCTGCTTAACCCTTTTCCCCGCCTTACTCTGGTGTAAAATGGGTACAATCTAATGTGGAAAGAAATAATTACGACAGTCGATCACCGTGTCCATTGGGTGGAATCGTATAACCTCTACCGCTGTCTTTGGGCCGTATCGATCTGATAATCAATGAAAACACTCTTTATAAGTGATGCTCGATTCACCACACTAACAATTTGCCAATCAGACGCTTTGGCGGGCTCACATTCGAATTTTGTGTTGTCCAGGATTTCGTTCGAGCGCACATGTTGATGCTCGGCATTCGGACTGAACACGCGTACATTGTTGGTTCTGTATGCTTCGTTATATCTGGATCATCTGGGCATACAGTTTATACGTTAGTTTATGTTCATCGTATCGGACGTCGGGTAAATGTTGTTGCTTGTCATGTTTCACTTCCTCCATCGAGGCGGATGCCTTGACATCCACTTAGACTTAGGTGCACCATTTCTCCGTTACTTAGCAGGCCTCGTTGTTATATTCCTTTGAATTAGCCACTGCCATAACTCTCCCTACCTTCGTAACAAAAACATTAATATTTTCCGTCTTGATTCATTTGGTTAACTTACTTCCCACCCTTTTATAGTGACCTTTTTGAAATTTACGAACCAAGACGACACATTTAGGATGCGAATTCGCCTTGATGTTTACATTCTTTTGTTGTTATACCGGCGTGTGTTTGACTTCGTTTATTGTTATTCAATTAGCTGGACTCGTTAATTTGCTCATCCTTCTTTTTGCTACCTTCCTGAACGATATAAAGAAACAAGACTCCTTTTGCACGCGTACTAAACGTTTTATTGTACGGCAGTGAAACCTGGACCACCCACGCAAGACGCAAACGGAAGCTGAATGCTTTCCATCTACGAAGCATCCGTCGCATCTTGAACATATCGTAGATGGATAGAGTGACTAATGCTGAATTGCTTTCAAAAGCTGTTCTACAGAGCATGTTCACCCTATTGTGACAGCGCCGCCTGCGGTGGCTTGGTCATGTCTATAGAATGGAAAATGGTCGTATTCCGAAAGATCTAATCTATGGTGAGTTGCAATTAGGAAGTCGACCATTGGGCAAACCGCACTTGCGGTACATAGATGTTTGCAAAAGAGATATGAAAGCTCTTGACATTGACCCCGCAAGCTGGGAAGAACTTGCTCTTGACCGCTCACTTTGGAGGCATTGTGTAAAGCGTCGTCTGCAAGCCGGGGAGGAGCAAATGCAGCTCTTGGCTGCTGAACGCAGATCACGCCGCCGGCGGCAACTGATGCAATACAACAGAGTTCTGACTCGTTGCAAGCGCTGCGGGAGAGATTGTTCCTCCCGAATTGGACTGTTTAGTCATTCATTCATTCAACATGACAATTCATGCGATTGTGATGTACATCCATGGTCGAGGTCAACCGAAGGAGACCAACAACAACACTCACGCGAATATGTAGTCGTGCAGTAACGCAGAGATGTGCAATCGTGCCAGACTTCTGTTCTGTACAGCTAACACCGTGCTGAATTGATTTGGCGCCGGTACTGAGCTGCATGTGAAACCACGTTGGAGTCTCAATGCCATTTCTATTTGCTATTTTAGTTTTCTTACATTTGTTAAGGTCTTGGCATCCTGACAGTATCTTAACCCACGTGCAATTTGTCTGGATCAGGCTTGGGCTTTCATACATCCATATATACACGGTCAGCGTGCTGGTTTACCTTAATTCTATTAATTCTATATTGTTTAGGTCTTTTTCATCCTCAAAAATTATCATTCCTCGAGATCGTTCCTCGGAGCAGGAGAAGTTTAAATTACCGGGCTACTCTACTAATAGGTCACGTGTGAGTGCACGTGATTCGAACCCGTTTGGTGCTCGTGACCTTGTCCATCTGTATCATTCTAATGATTCTAACTCGAAAGGCTTGCGATTTCTTTTGAAAATTCATATTAAATCAAGATAAATCGCTCATCTCCAAGAAGCGCATGCATACTGTGGAAGCCTTGTATCGTCTCGTGTTGGTTGACCGTTAACTTTGTTCATTATGCGTTCATCTCTGAGCAGTTCTAAACTCAACTGTTCTTCAGCTTGGTGGCTTCATCCTGCTTTCCTTATTTCCTCAGGCTTTGTCGACCAACCCAACACTCATTTTCGTTCGGCCAGAATGGATTTTCGCGTGTGACCAGCAAGCCAAGTGGATCCCCTTTCAAAAATATCTGGTCGTTGGTTGAATCCGTCTCGAGTACTGACAGATGTTTGACGTGACCTTGACCTCTTTATTTTGTGTACTTTTGGTACATTTTTACCTGTGTTTACAGAGTACCCTATCCGTAATCAATAATTTTCCTCTTGTTCACATTCTCGATTTACGTATTATTGTTCGCATCGTTGCCATAGTCAATAGTGCAGATGACATGCACTGCTGATTGGCGTAACGCTTGGTTGAGTTGGTGCTGTTGATTCGACCTTTGCCAGAGTGCATGCACGGAGTACTTGTTGGACCAGGATTTAGAGTGCACTTTGTGCCATGTGTTGCCGCCCATCATTGCGTGCATCATCACCCTCAGAGGAATTACTATCACAATCAGCAACGGATGCTTGATTTTTACAATTCCTCAGACGTATGGTAGTTAACCGCTGTGGAAACAGTGTCTGAAATCGTTTGTTTAGCTTTTTTAACAATGCGGGGTGTGTGTACATCAAATGCTGTTGGCGTGTCATGTGTCATCAGGGCGCTGTGTTCCCCGAGTACGTTGCCGAAGGTATTCCTTGTGGCTTGACGTGACAACATTGTAATACTGATCACGTACTCTCGGGCGTCTACAAAAAATGGTTACTGTATGTTGCATTGAATATAGCCGTGATACGTCAAACATCAGGTCACATTCTGACCTCAATCGCGTTTACATGCTTTGAAGGGTGTCTTACTGCTTAAACAGCATGACCTTTTTGTCGCCTTTGCCATCGCTGCCGGCGATAGTATTACGAATACTTGCTTGACTTTCTATGATTATCGTTAATTCTTGCCACTTCATTGTAGGAATAACATTGTGTGTTTAAAAAGCTTGTGGAATGTCTCTTTGGCTGTCGGACTATGTTATGTTCGAATTATCACCGGTCGTTTCGGAACTGGAAACGAAATCCTCGTCGTTGTAACTAAAATCTAAGTAATATAGCCACTTGGTGTTATTATAATCTGTCTAGGCCTGGACAGCCTTACAATATCTAAGCCCAAGTGCAGTCTGACTGCGGCACTTTGCCTAGATCAGGCTTTTGCTTTCATACCATACCATTGCATGGATATGCTATCGTGGAGTGCTTCTGTATTGCGCAGCTAACACAGCTAAACTTATTTGCCGCTGATACTGAGCTTCATGCGGAAAATCGCTAAGGTCTCTTATATCTCTCTAGGCCTGGGCAACCTGACAGTATCTTAGCCCACGTGCAATCTGACTTTGCGGCACTTTGCCTGGATCAGGCTTGTGCTTTCATACCATTAGAATCGTTGTATTGAAAACATTGTAAGGGCACTGAGACAGGTAACCTCAATGACCTATTTGGTACATCTGAAAGCTGTTTGCAATGAAATGCAGCTTACGTGGATCCTAGCCATTTGTTTTGGAGTGTCGATGTTTACCTTTGCTGCTCTTCGTCACGTCAATGAAATAATTCTAATCTTAGCTGCGAGTCCGGCGTAGGTACGAGATCATTTATCGAACTCTCTGTCCGGCTTTTTGCTCATCCGGTATCTCTTTTTTTGCTTCTCATCAAATATATATTGTGTCACATTTTGCTTCTTCCAATCGGAAGGTTACTGTTCAAATTTCTTTTAATCTTGAAAACATTTTCGAAACTTATCTCTAGAAAGGGAATTGTTTGGTTTGGTATCGTCGATTACTGGTTCAATCCCTGACTATAACGGCGATTTCTAACAAGCAATCTCTAGTTCAACTGTAGCTTTCTTCCTCAGTATTTTCTAGCCAGCGGATTTTAAAAGGCTCACTTGACACTCAATCGGACTTTTCCGCTGAGCACTTTACTGCTTCACCCATGCTATTGTTTAACATTGGTAATCTCGTGTGAGAATTTCGGGGTATTTTCCCTATGCGTGCCCAAGTCCTTCATCAAAGGTTCGGTAGTTTGCTTAATCGGAAAACTCAACGAATTTTGTCTTGATCCACGCGTACTATTGTGTTGCCCACGTTCACCATACATATTATCTGATCTTCTCCCTCATTGATTCATCGTCATTGCCCGAATACTGCTCTAATAGGAAGAGAGAATTTCACACAGACGAAATACGACAGCCTCATAGAATCGGTTCAGCTACACGTGGATAGGTTACTCAAAGGAAATGAGATGGCAACGACTTCTCAGCAGCTGTACATTAGAATCACCTATCCCAGCCCAATTGCCACACCATCAAGATGGACTTGTCTCACTGAACCATGGCGACTAGTGAATTATCGTCCAAGTAACACAATCGGAATCAAGGCACTTAGCAAGCAAACAACAAGCGCGTTGTGAATTGGTGAAAATGAGGGCACCAGATCAACTTGCACTGGCCTGGATCACTGTGAAGCTACACATTCGTGCAATCCTGCACTAGCAAATTGTTGGTTGTCCGCACTTTTCGAATTTTCTGATGTAATCACTCGCTTGATCGGTGAAAGGTCTCGTGCTTGTATTACTGAATCGAACGAGAGTGGCATTTGTTTTTGTTTAAAATCGAAACTTCCCTCGTGGCAGACCACCCAGTTGTCTGGGGCATTTTTGATGAGATGATTTTGGTCTTGCTTTGCAAACGAGCTTGATTATATTCATCATTACATGGCGTACATGAAATATCCCTTCGTTTCCGCTGAAGTGTTAATTTTACCCGGTATTTTCGCATCAGTGGACTCCTAAACACCGTGCCCGTAGCGGCACACGTGGAGAACATATCATGTAATAAAAGTTGATTCGGTTAGATTTGAGCGGCCAGCCAGTACGGAAAATGTTTCACCCCTGAACGAATGTGCAATCGTGTAGTATTTCAGCAATGTGCAGCTAACGCCGGGCTAAATTGATATTCTAATTCTACTGACCTACTTGCGGAAACGCGCTGGATACTCAATAGCACTTCAACCTCTCGGTATCTTAGCCCACGTGCAGCATATGCCCCCGAACGAGCGTTTCTCGAAGTCTAACAGATTTGATCGACTAGCCATTGTGAGGGTTAAGCTGACTTTATCGCCTTACTGTCGGCATGAAGCGGGAGGTTACGTCCCAAGTTATCCAATTCGTAGAACTCATTAATCGTACAGGTTTTCGTTGTGGCCCATAAACCCGCTGTTTATCTCGTGTTTCACCCACACAAAGCCGTAGCATTGATATGACGTTACCCATTGTATACGGTGCTATGCTGTCGCAATCTTTTTTCGATAATTGTAAACCTGATTATATGGGTATTGAAATGAAGTTTTTTTCAAAATTTTCAACCGCGGTTGAGCTTGAGCCATGAACCGGTTGAAAGCCGTTTATTGCTGTTCAAAACTATTGGTCGATAACAAAGGAACATGACCTGAGTGAAACAAAATATCCGTTTTTTGTACGCTTTTCGGTGAACCACGCCTCAGTGAAGAAATTGTACACGAGGCGAAAACTCTGATACTGTCGGATAAGTTGAGCAAAATCGACGGGTTCAGTCAAAATGTCTATCACGTTCCATCTTTAGTTGGTTGGTTTCACTGGTGCATGCGCGAAACATTGTCGTGAAAGGTCTTTCGAACGTGGTACCAGTCATGTCCTAATCACCACTTGGAATGTAACTCTCGCTTGAACACAGACTTTCGAGGTGTCAGGAATTTGTCATTCAGCGGGTTCTGTGCCAACTGAACTTTGCTACGGATTTCATCCCGAAGTCTTTGTCGCAAGCAGGCTTTCCTCAAGACAGCAAGGTTTTAGAATGAGTTTTCTTTCCCCTAGATGGTTAACGAGCTCCATCTGTCCGAAGGAAACTAGTTTTAAGGTTTCAATCACTCTTTTCTAATAAATCAAGTGGGTCGTGAAAGCAATTCGTGCGGTGAGGAGCTGAACTTGACTTCCGGATGCTATTAAGCACGCGCCCCATATTGGAGCGTTTTAGCTTGTATGAGCTCATTCACATTATCAACTGTGGCTGTGACACCTTTAAAAAGTATAGTTTTTTCTTTAAATTACCCGAGGCGATCATATGACAGTTAGTCGTTTCTTTTGTATGCCGCCGTTTTCATTCGTTCAATGTACAGACTCCCGTTGTAACGGTTTAGCCAGCTGGCATGTCAGTCTTTAGATAACCTAATGTATACGTACATTTAACATGTACAAGTGCCCCTTGATCAACAGGAACCAGTCTTTCTATCCCATGCAATTTCGTTCCATTCATTTTAGATAATCATCTTAGGTCACCTCCAAAATTTATTCTAAACGAAGCTAAAGGTAGCAGTTGATATGATTTCTAGCTTTGCTCAAAACTCGTGGCAGCGGTCTTTGATGCAGAACCGTCACCTACGTGGGCTGTCTGTTGTTCAGCAGTATTTCAAAGCAAGGATTTAGATGGATCCCGCATTTTATGGATTAATGTACTTGCGCAGATTCTAATCCGAGTCATGTGTCGAAACCGTAATAAAGTGCGTAACTGCGACAAACTCATCCTTTTTCGCTTGGTGCTACTGCAACCATTTTCGCGAGCATTGGTGAAACATACTCAATTCACTAAACCCCACTTACGCTCACTTTCGCCGCACACTACCGTCACTTATAGGCCGTCAATTGCAAACGTTTCTACCATCACAAACTCGAGATTCATTTGCAAGCCTCTGACTAGGACGATTTAGTGGGCTTATATATCATTTGTAATGACATTCCAACAATTGGTTCACTACATCCGCTAGATATCTGGTCACTAGTCTCGTATAGTAATGGTATTTTCCGTATTTGTCTTGGCACGCCATGTAAGGCCCCACGCAGTTAAATGCTTTATGAATACACGCTTTCGGTGTGTCTTATGCGTGTGTGGAAGTGTGCGTATTCTGCACACATCAATCACCAAGATGCGAGTGCAGGCCATTCGAGAATATTGCCGCGTTATTAACCTGTTAGGCCCCCTTTGTGTTCGATAACTGTCCACAGTGTGTGTGTGCAATAAAACCGTTTGCGATTAGTGTAGTTTTGTTATATATGTACGATAGAAAAAAATACAAAGCCATCAATATTACGAGACTAGAAGAGAAGGATGAAGAGATAACAACAGATCAATTCCATAGGTTGGCATTGTAATTCGAGTACAATGAAAGTGAAACTATTGTGGTGGGAAAGCACTGTGGCTGGAGGAGAACGAAACAGAGAAAAAGAACAAAGTTAACACTGAAAACAGGTTACACGAAACTGTACACATTAAGAAATTCAATTGAAAAGGTGGACTGTACAGAAACGACGATTGAAAATACGCAACGCGGTTGGATTCTTCGTCCGTATGCGTGGTTAATGCGATTGTCTACGGGGGATGGGGGTGGGAATCCATAATCGGTGTTTGTGAGAGTGTTGTCTATGGGGAACATGTCTTTCGAGGTTACAATACCAGCATGGTTATTGCACACATGGACGATATTTCGCAAAGCAGGGGACCAGCAGACACATCGTCAGATTGTGGAATAAGAACAAGCGTGCGTGTTGTGCGAGACCGTTCACAACCTGAGTGGATTGTCATTGAGGTGGAATAAAACGGAAATAAAAATCGTTTGCTCGATTAACAAACAGTGTTTTGTTTTCGAAAGCTCATAGGCGTACACGCGTGACAATTAACTAAGAACACAGAAAAGTAAAAATAGATTCACAAAAAAGATAAGGTGGTCGTTAAAATTACAAGAGTACAATGAAACATAAAGCGACAGATCGCGTAAAGAACAGTGCAAACGTGTGCATAAGAGTGTTGTTGATAAAAGCGAACTAACACAGACGCGGGGTAGCTGATGTGAATGCCAGCTTTGTTATTGGATCGATGGAATTTATTAAAACACTCGTTGGTTGGGTTTGTTTGTAGCTTCGTGGAAGACATCAGGCCGTCGAATCGGTGGGCGGGGGGCAGTTCAACGCCACCTGTGATTAGCATGTTGTTCCTTGGCCTGAGCAACTGAAGAGCTGAAAATAGTTCGAAATTGCAATGATAAAAAGTACAATATATACATCGTGGTTCTTTGTAAGAACCCTATATAACAGTGGCATACAAATATAACTTTGTTTACAATATATACAGTTTCTAGTATGTTTGGATATGATATATGAAAGCACAAGCCCGATGCAGGCAAAGTGCCGCACAGTCATAGATTGCAAGTGGGCTAGGATAGGTAACGATCATAATCAATCAATAATAATAATCGCGATAATGATCGTTTAGTCCATATCAGAAATATTCTAAATTGGAATCAACAACTGTAAGCGGACAAATGTCGCCGATCGGAGAATGTCAAGGTGACTAATAAGTACTCAACGGACAGCTGTTGTCACACTTGTGTCATAAGGTCGTATCGTTAGGGCCCACTTAGCTTGGCGATGGTTAAAATCGACTGGAAAGTCGAGTTCAACGTACAACTGCTCCATCTTGTCTGAACAAAGATTTAATGACTGAAACAAACCTTTTAAAACTGCGTGTGCAAATTACAAATGTTGCTACGAGATATGAAAACCACGTTTGCCTTATATCCTACTGGTAGTTGCGTGAGTAATGAGAACCCGGCGTTCGTATTTCAAATCTGAACGATTTTTAAGCACATTTTTGACAAAAGTCGAAAAATTCTATACACTTTCATCCGGTTTTCTCGATCTTGCTTAAGCATCCAGCATTATCCGTTTATCCACATGTGAAGCAGTCATCAGGTAGATGAAGCAAAATGTCCCTCCAGAACAGAAAATATGTCCGCCCTTCTTCGTACCCCGGTTACTGACAAAAATCCATTCTATAAGGCATGATCGATAACGCTTGTCTGGAACGAAAACTGCGTTCACTGGACACTCGGATCAGCTTGGCGAACCGGTGATGTTCGATGCGCTGTAGTCCAGAATCGAGAATCGGGGCTGTGTTCACTTAAAACGGGTCCGCAATTGCAATTGATTTTAAAACGGGATACTTGTTATTCGGCATCAAGTGTTCTAACCAAATTACGTTGTTTTGATAGCATTAAGGGGTGTGTACTGCTAGGTGGGAAATATCTGTGTTATCGTTATTAGAACGCGCATCACATCGTCCCAAACATAAAACAAGAACAAAATCATTGATATCATTGGCATGCTTAAAAATTTATTACAAAAAACAACATAGGATATACGTATGAAATTGAGCTTGCGTGTGTAATAGCATGGAACATTATTGATTTTAAAATGGACGTTCAAACAAACTGTCATTCGTTTGTATCTGCAAAACATTGAGAGTGTTATCAGTTGTTTGACGTAAACGCTTCCATCCTTTGTTTACTCGTAGATGACTGTTTTTGGTTATAAAGAGTTCTAGTTAAAACAAACCTGGATTAAGCAATATTTTCGCAAGTCTATGCTGATGGTATGACTGTTTTCAGAGACTGCAACCTTGCATTCTTTGTTGTGTGGTCATCACGAAATCACCAACTAATAACGTTCAAGCCCAGCTTAGACAGTCTCTCTCTAGGTATACATTGCGGAAAAAATAGTGGAGGGATTGCGCGTTTACATATTGGGTCACGAATGAATCCTGTGTCAAAAGCAAAGCATCAAGCTTGTTGTTGTTCGCTGTCCCAACGGAGGCTGTAGCAATGCAGCATTGCAACGTTCCTCATCGACAAATGGTATGAAAGCACAAGCCTGATCCAGGTAAAGTGCCGCACAGTCAGAGACTGCACGTGGGCTAAGATACTGTCAGGTTTCCCAGGCCTAGACAGATATGAGCGAGAAAAAAGAACAGGAAATGGTAGCGAGACTCCAGCCTGTTTCAGCATGCAGCTCACTACCTCTGACCAATCAATTTAGCACGGTGTTAGCCGCACAGCACAAAGTACTGCACATCTCCGACAAAGCTTCATGCTCGGCATCATATGTGGTACGAGGTAAGATGTTCCTGATGGGCGTAGCGTAGCTCTAATCGTGTGGAGCTTTGTGTGCGGTGTAATCTTATGTTACAATGAAAAGTACTCAGAATACGCTTCAATCTCCCAACCTATTTAGTTTTACTTTCTACTAATGCCTTCGACTCGGAGCTAGACAACACCGCCATGATCATGTAGTGATGTTTGTTCGACATTCACTGTTTATGGTCTACTGTTCGGCCTACAGTCACACATGCATTCGGTTATCTAAACACAACGTGTTTTCGTGCTCGCTCATGGACAATCAGGCAAAACGTGCGAACAAGATTAGCACTGCAAACTTTCTAGGGTGTTATTCAGCCGTGTGTCATGTGATAAACCAGTTTCAATAATGCCGAAATATTTCTATCAAATGAGAATTTTAATGCGTACAAATCACAATTTCATTAAATCACTTTACATCAAACAGATCGGCCCATGTAGCGACTCACTTGATAAACGCTTGATAGTTAACGCCGTTTCTGTTCAAGACAACTCGCGTAAGTCGATCGCCTTGACGGTAGTAATCCTGGATACTCTCCCATAGAGCGCCTGTGAAAGAAACGGTTTAGCTTTCAGTTGTGTCGTGAATGTTGACCAACAGGAAGTGACAAAACAGTGGGAAAATCGCTGGACGCAATATGCAGCACGTAATTCTTGAGGCTCTTGTGAGGATGAACAAGCTCGTGAAATTAGCGGCGTACGAACCGTTTGCAGTCGGTCCTAAACCATGTGAATAGATGGTAGATGTAAAAGCGTGAGTGAATGCCGATGAAGGTCGCCGTGAGTGGTGCTCATCGCGCAATAACGTCAAGCCACCACGCGCATTGTTCATTTGATTAAGTGGGCTTCACCGATGACATGTGGTTATGTTGTCTCGAAAGCCAGCATCCAACTCCGTGATAAAGGTGCTTGGAAGATATCGGCTATTTTGGAGCCAATAAATCAGCTCAATCGCCGTTCATGAGCGTTTAGCAACGAGGGTGGCATCAATCAGACAGACATTCTGTCAGTGGATGTTGACGTTCACTTATCGAAGGCCCATTGGCATCCAATGAAGCCCATACCAGTAAATAATGTAAATCGATGCAGTGCTAGTGTTAGATAAAATCGTCAAAGTTCCTGAGCGGGGAGCAGTACGAATCAATTCGTTTGCATGTTTTGCCCCACGTGACACTAATTTATGTTTATTGGTTGATGCTGATCAGATCTATTTCTATTTTATACGCGTGTATTGTAAAGCTTGATGAGAAATGCCGAAAAGGAATTTGTTTGCTTTCATATGAACTGTTTGCTGTCACATAAAAGGTTTTGATGGTTCGGATGCACTTAGATGAGATGCTTACGATCAGTGTATTATGTCATAAAAATTTGGGTTGTCGTTGTTCTAGAAAACTAGTATGAAATCCCCATCGATTTAAAATCCAAAAACTACCATTAAAATCACTGGTACTCGTAGTAAACAATTTAAAATCAACGTTGTTCCCAAGACTTACGTTTCGCATCAGAAAGACGTCGAAATCCAGAATCAAGATCCAGTGGTAGAAGGACATGTGCGGAAGGATCTAGATCATGGCAATATCGTCTCCGGGCACCTCCCGAAGAACCAGTGGAACTTCCGGAATTACTGGATGAAGAGGATGAGGATAGAACCGCGTTTGCGGCTGTCTTAGCCGTATCGTAACGGCTCACGACTTTGCCTGGAGTGCTCGGGGCTGAATCTGTAGACGGAGCTGATGATCCGCCAGAGGAACCCGAGGGGGATGGTGCGCAGCAAAACGCGTTCTGAGATTCCTGCTCCTGACCAGGATGGATAATGGGATTGATATCGTGACAGCACGAACACATGCACGAATGGTAACGGAGTCTTGCTTCCTCGAGAAAAGGGTGGTTGAGCGCATCCGCAGCAGTTATACGGTGATGCTGGATAAAGTGATTAACCAACGTTGTGAGCTTTTGAAAAAAATATCCTGATTTAAGCATTAGAATACTTGATGAACTGAGTTGTGCAATTTTAAAATTGGAACACTGATTTGTTGCCGAATGCCATCTGGTCGAAACATCCTTTGCGTAAAGTGATCAACTGCGAATCCTAAGCCGTTTAGATTCAAAATGGCTATTAGAAAGCTGTAATATCTGGATAACTGTGACATATCAGCATTGTCCATAGGCCTCCTGAACGTCAGAAGAATAGGTTTTCGTGTTTTAATTCGCTTTATTATTTCACGAATATTGCGCTTGATAATATTTTTGATGAGCTCTTGAATTTTCCAGGTCCAATATCGTGTTCGTGCGATCGAAAATGACTTAGGAAATGGCCGTCATCATACTGATTAACAGTCGGATCAGAACAGCGCCATCTATTTTCTCCGTGCATCGGTAAATAAGAACTAGCAAATGGATTTTTATCGTTATTAAACAAAATGATGCTAGCGGAGGTCGATGGACAATTGTGTTGGAAATACTGTGGATCTTTGCACCGTTGGGATGAATAGTATGTGGACTCGATCAAGCAGCATATGCATGCGCATACTTCCCACTTATGCTCCTCTAACTGTTTATAACAAGTGCAATATGTTTATCATAGACCTGCTGTGCGGCTAACATCGTACTAAATTGATTGGCCAGAGGTAGTGAGCTGCATGCTGAAACAGGCTGGAGTCTCGCTACCATTTCCTGTTCTTTTTTCTTCCTCATATCTGTCTAGGCCTGGGCAACCTGACAGTAACTTAGCCCACGTGCAGTCTTTGACTGTACGGCACTTTGCCTGGATCAGGCTTGTGCTTTCATACCATCATACCATACATGATAACTCTGAGGAACCTACTTGTTACACAGACTAAGAATAACTTTCTGACACCGTTCTTTCGTGCTTCAGACATTATTTTGCCCTTTCAATTCTCGCATAGTACAAGCTGTGGTTAATCATGCATGCAAGAGAATGAGATTCGTGTTCCCCGAGGGATAGATTTTAGCAGGTTTCAGTATCGTACGCACGGTTTAAAACATGAACTGCTTTGTGCAAAACTATGGGAGTTTATAGCCAACATCACAAACATCTACCAACTTACCGGATTGAACTTGAGCATACTGCCCAGCAAATGAACAGTCAAATCATTCACTTCCGGTCCAAGAGAATATAAAACCGATGTGTTTGGACACCTGTACATGTGGCTTAGGATAAAAGTACGCGCGTCCGGGTGGCAATGATCCAAATCTTCCACGGATGGACTGCCTGTTAGATTGAGAATTAGTTCGAGTTGCTCCATCGGACCTCTTGCCTGTGTGGGGATAAAATCAATATGAAATGCGTCAACAATGAAAGGCAAAAAGGGCGGTTGAATGTTTACATTAGTGACATTTTGATTTCGAAACATTGACCAATTTTGAATGTAAACATTCGAAACTCGTCGCATGTGCCCTTCGAAAGGGAGATCAGGTGTTTGTACTACATGTCAGCATTACTTTTTTGAACAGTCTAAGGAATCGTTTAGTACAGTGGCACCATTACGAAACATCGTCGTCAGTTCTCAAGCGAGAGAATGGTGAGAGTATCGTAACCGATAGTCCGAAACTAACCGAATGAATAATTTTAACGGAAGAAAAACTGGTTTAGGATTAGGTCATGAACCGAAATGTGATTACTGCCCAAAGATCGTTAGCCTGGGAGGGCATTTCATCTAAGGGAAGGAAAGCCATGATTTTATACCTCCGCTGCGTTGCGGGATACCCGATCGTGGGAAAGTCTTCGGGAGAAAACCCTGAGGAAAAACCTGGAACAGAGTCTGGTAGACCACCTCTTTCTGGCAACTCTCTGCTGCCTTGCAGGTCGCACTTGCTTGTGCAAAAGGCTAGAGAAGCTGACTCGAACAAACGCCGAGTGGTGCTGGGGACGCCGCTCTGTACCCAAATCCCCAAGAACCTTCATTAAAGCCGACTCATCCTCCAGGAGGAGATAGTCGCACAAAAGTAAAAGTAAGTACTGCCCAAAGCCATGGCCGAAGGAACAGGCTGGGGTTGAATAATGGCAAACTTGTAATCTTACATTGAGGCTTGAACGAAAAACTCATATTTAAATGCGTTTCCATCACACACACACCACGACCGGTTTCCTGCTGTTTACACTCATCGGGGACAATACACTCAGGTTATATATGGCTTGAACAGATTGATCGTTCCAGCCTTATTTAGCAGTGGCTTAGATGATCAAACTTCGTCTACGTCCATGCTGTTTTGTTCGGGGACATGATTCATCAAAAAACTTGAGAGGACAAAGAGTATTGATGGAAAAGTATTAAAATTGAAACGCTTAATTAGGGAAGCGACTAAGGCCGTTTTCAAATCAAATCGCCGACAGATGAAAATCGATCCACGTTAGGAAAGACAACAAGCATCAACAGAAGTTCGGGCGAGACGGGCATCCTAAATTGACTTATTTGCATCTCATCATCAGGTGATTCGGGATTCCTGTTCTCACAAGGCTGTTTGGGTTGTACAAGAAACAAATGATGGAGCCGACGGAGAAGAACATGACCAGAGGTGTTCGAATTTGAGTGTCGTTTGACAAACGGTCAGGTCGAGGTAATCGGTGTGAAAAGGTTATGTTTATCGCGGTTTCATTAACGCGAAGCGATTAGCTGATACGACTTTACCCTATGGACGAGGCCAGAGGTAGTGAGCTACATGCTGAAACAGGCTGGAGTCTAACTACTATTTCCTGTTCTTTTTTTCCTTATATCTGGCTAAGCCTGGGCAACCTGACAGTAACTTAGCCCACGTGCAGCACTTTGCCTGGATCAGGCTTGTGCTTTCATACCATAACATCATGGACGAGGAGCTTGCGACGCTAGTTTGGAAGACTTGCACTTGACAGTTCGTTTTGGAGACACATCGTTAAGTGTCATTTTCAATCTGAGGTAGAGCAGATACTTCTCTTGGTTGCTGAATGTAACTCACCCCCATAGCGTGCAATGCCACTGATTGACCGAGTATTGCTTATCGCTCGGAATGCTGCGATGGAGATTGTTCCACATGACTCGGACTGTATAGTGATGTAAAACGCAGTGGAGCGAGCGACCTTCGAGCGCTTGCGATGCACATCCATGATCCACATCGATAGAAGGCGGCCAGCAATAACAAAACAAATGTACAAACAAGCGCGCCGACTTTGGTATGATGTGGAAATAGGTTGAAGCATATTTTCTCAAATGTGCAACTGCAGGGAGATTTAAAACACGAACCTCCCTAGTGAAATACGCTGATATAACCATCATGCGTGATTTTACACGAAGACGAATGAGGATCGACCTGATTCTGGCTTACAAGATACTGCGGATCGAAAACCATCCGCTTAGCGAACTAATAAAAGTAAACTCCCCTCGAAATACACGCAGTCACTCGTGTTGCCTCGAAATACCGCACTCAAGACTTGATTGTCGTCGCTATTTCTTCTCTGTGCGTATCTGCTTTCTATGGAATGCGCTACCGCAAGATGTTGTGAATGCAACGACAATTGGTGTTTTCAAATCGAAATTGGATGCATACGTCAAACAAAACCCTGAATTTGGCCCGGTGTATTGAAGCATCATGAACCCAGAAAAATATTAACAATGTGATTTTGATTAAATGTTTCTTTTTGCAATAGTTGTCATCCAATGGTACGTGTAAAGCATTAGCTTTTTATCACCATAAAATCTTGATTCTTGATGTTACTGTAACCATCGATATTGGTTTATACACAATGAAGAATTCTACAGGTCGAAGTTAGATCAACTAGTCATCCAATCGAGACGGATGGGTTAAACTTACCGGGAACAGAATTCGACGACCCAGTAGTTCAGCAAACGTGCAGCCGACGCTCCAAATGTCCACAGCATACGAATACCGAGTCACTTCCAAGAGAAGTTCAGGTGATCGATAATACTGGGTGACAACTTCTTGAGTCAAGTGTGCTTCTCTCAATGGGTCGTCCATTCGGGCAAGTCCAAAATCACAAATCTGCACAAATAGAAGAAATAGACATATCATCAATCATTAGTGACAAACTTGTGGCTGGCTGATAAGAACCACTACATCATGTGATATGGTTGGTTTATAAGGTTTGAAAGACCATTAGAGATTTCGCTAGCGAATAAGAAATTGTGTCAAATGCTACTAGCTAACGCGTTACGGATTAGCTGTCTCGATAAGCAAGTGGTATAGGGTTGAGACTAAAACTGGGGTGCTAGTAAGAGAGGTGAATATACCTTCGGCGGATACTGACTTTACTTCGGTTCAATCGATTCGAACATCAGTCCGAATACTGTGATTGCTGCGCGATTAGTTTCACTTTCATAAAAACGCTCAATCAGATAATCTAGTAGTCCATATTGGTAGAATGCATTTGTTGCAACTCAGGTACTGCACACCTCATTGATAAATCCGTTAATAGTTCGCCTCTTATCTACGACCAGCGAGGCCGATTCGGGTTCAGCCATAGGCACAGGTCTGAGATCCAGAGGCTCTGAGTTCTGGTTACAAAGGAGACCGTGTTGAAGCATTGCGACAAACATGCTACGCTGACACTGGTATCTCGATTGGTAAGCAGTTGTCACGAGAACAACTATTCAATCGCTGGCGGAAAACTTACCTTGAGTAAGCAATTGGAATTGACCAGCATGTTTCCCGGTTTGATATCGCGGTGAATGATTCGTGCAGAGTGTAAATATTTCAAACCTAAATGGAATTGAAAATGGAAAAAAACGATTGAGTATGAATGCTGCTTTATAAATGGGGTGTGGACTCCTCGAAGTCTGTGGCACGAGGTAACAATATCGATCCAGATTCTATTGATCTGCTATCTACAGTTTAAAGAACAGGTAGCTTCATAAGAAGGTCAGACTATACAGGTGAACAACGACATTGGTTTACAAAGTTGGCTACGTTTCGTGCTTTCATACCGTTTCACATTGGTACGTATAAAGAGGCAAGTAGCACAGTGGCGTGAGGAAAGGTGTTGTTGTTGGACTCCATCGGCTAAGGCCGACCGCGTATTTACATCACAAGAGCATGATGGTCTCATGCTCCACAGCTCCTCGAATGACCAAACAGTCCAATTCGGGAGGAAAAATCTCTCCCGGTGTGATAGAAATAAGCCTGATAATAATCTGCTACCGCAATAAACTTACTCAAATGTGACAGAAAATGTTCTATTCAAATCAAAATGGAAAATAAAACGCTGGGCTTATAACGTATGATGGGTTCAGACTTTGATGATGTTCTTAACTCGATTTTATCCGCATCATTTTACACGCGATGGAATCTAGGTTTATTCAGAAATTACAAGCACGAGAGTAATACGCCAAACGAGTTTCTTTCTGGTAAGAAAACAATGCGATTGGCTCATACGCCTCAAAGCAAATACGTTTTCACAGAAAACACGTGCACATACTGAGATTGATCCCCACTATGGGCAGATGTGCTGCATGAACGTGTAAGCCCCTGGATGGCATTCCAACTCGAACTACGTCTTCGTTGACAGTGGTATTCGTGTACACACCAGTGAAAATGGAATGCAGTTGTAGTGTACTCGAGACACACAAACAGTTTATTTACAAAGAATGCGCCAATCGAAATCACGGTGTCGAAGCGGACCACCCGATTGCATCACCAAAGACAATGTTACCCTGGAGCCCGAGTCGCTTTGCCAAAAGTGCGCATTTATCACAAATTTGACTACAAGGAACCGAATGCAAAATCACTCATTCCGTGTCGAGTGATAAAATAACCAGGGTATTGTGTTGAGTACAATACTTTTGTGCACTTTTCAAGTTTGCAAAAGACGATCGAAGGTTTGAACCGAGCTACATCGTTTGAATTACGCTGCAGGATAAATAATCCGTATTAACTCAGTTTGTTGAGCTGGCAGAGTGTGAGCAAAATTTTGTGCATTAACGAGCGATAGCTTTTCGCTTCATAATTGAAAATCCAAGATGATACGATTAGCGATAATTGGATCGCGTGAAGCTCCAGGCCTAGAAACCGGGTTGCTCAAGATTTAGCAAATTGACGAAATGCTTTGAACTGTCTAAGCCACCTCGGTATCTTCACTTTGGTTCTTGCCTCGGACTGAATTCTTGTTAAGCAAACAATTTAGAAGGGTAAGTATGCTGCGTCCGTACTGAGATATGCGATACGTCCGTGTTGCTAGGGGAACTAGCACAGCGAATTTGACGGTATCGGTGAATGATCTCAAAGACGCAACAGCAAAACAGCTCAAGAGTGAATGTCTGCAAACAGACCTTTTGATTCAAGGTATCCAACCTCGATCATTAAGCAAAGCACTAATTCTTGTACCAGAAAATGTAAATCTGAACTGGCATTACCAAATTTCTCTCTACTAGAAGCTTCACTTAACAAGCTGTTCAAGTAGTACCGCTGGTGAAAGCATGGTATTGCGAACCAGAGATTTTGTACATTATTTTTGATACCGCGAGCTTTGTTTTTTCAGTTTACAAATCGTAAGGTTAATCTACTGACAACCGTGGATTATGTTACCAATTTAGAACATGGGTGTACATTTTAGGCACATGGTGATTTCTTAATCCACAACGCTTTGCGTGACTACAGTGTGACAAAGAACTAACAATGTTTACCACAACAGTCAGAAGTGCCGCTCGAAGATGGACATTTGTCGGACGTCGGTGTGAACACCGTTCAGAAGTTAACAGCATCAGACGCTAATCCTTAGTTTGATACCGTTTGGTACTTTACACTGCCCCGAAGCGAACGGTCTGAAGCTCGTTCTCTTCCCTTATAATAGGGCCAGTGTCAAAAGCTTTCCTTTGCAAACGTTCTTGTTCCGTCTGCCAAAAGATCGACTTTCCATAGCCATCGCTTGGTCAGCGTAGGTGACGCGGTCGGAGTGACTTAGACATGCTTTGTAGACCAGAACTTTCGTTAACTCGAATAATAAGGGAACAATCGCTTTTAACTGTGATGGAGCGGGGATATCGCGCGTGGAACAGGGGTATAAAAACAGTTGGACTGACGAATTCGTTCACGAAAAGCTACCTTTAATATACACTAAACGGGTCAAAGTGTGTGTGTGAAGGCAGTACAATGTTGCGCAGGCCTCGTGGTACTTTGAAGAAGAAGAGAAGAGAAGAAGAGAATGACTTAATTCGTGTACACGAATTTTCAGCAATACTTTGGTGGCAATACAAATGTTGTGGTGTCAGTGTTAATTTGTGATTGAATGAAACTGAATTTCGCGCAGAATCGAATGAAAATGTGATCATCTACTTACGACGGCTAAATCCATGCCCACGTCGGACAGCGACAAATGATTGTCAACTAATTTTGGCCCGGCATTCACAAATCCCAATTAAACTCATGGGCGGATTCAGCGCATGAACAACTTGAGGACAGTCAGCTGCTTCTTGGTGCTAGCCAAGTAGATTATTAACAAACCTATAGACAGACAATCATTCTTGGCCGACACAGAGGTCAAAAAGCAGTTGCATTGGGACTACATTATTTTTTATACAGACGGGACAATTCCGCATACTGTTGACCTTAAACTCCACTTGAACAGTCACGCTAAATCACACACACTCTTTGTCTGGTGTGCATTTGGGCGTGTAAGGACATACTCGAATGTACAACAAGGCAAAATGGGGGTGCATTGGAAGTGAATCGATCAGAGTGTGGGCATTGTGTAATCCGTGGTGAACACTTACCGCGTAGGATTTGATAGACGAAAATTTTCACATGATCCATCGAAAGTGGTTGTGGGGAGACGATGATTTTGTGCAAATCCGTTTGCATAAGCTCGAAGAGGAAATAACTGACGAGGGTGCCGTTAAGGACATAACAGGTGCTAAAATAAATTTAGAAGCAACGCAGGACAAAATAGACTGGATTTGAACCGTATGCGTTAGCCATGATCGAATTGGACAAAGTACCGCAAGTTGATGATGTAATCAAGTTTGGAGACTAAAGGCCATCGACTTACTACGTAATCTCGGTGAACATCTAATAATGAACAGTAATTAACATTGCTTGGCCCGAAATCACTTTGTGTTTCGTGTTCGTTGTTTGTAAAAAGACCCCCGAATAACAACGGCATTCAAGTATACCAGGTTACCACTGTTTCAAGACTCAAAGAACTTTATCTTGCTGGCTTCGCCTGATGACGGCAAACAGCCGGAAACTGGCAGTGAATTGTAAGCGCAGGGGATGTAATCATCACGATGAAGTAGAAATTCGGTTTCGATTTTTTTAACGAACTGTGATTCATGATGCTCTCAGAACGAGATAGATAAACATCTCCATGCTTGAGTTCGCGCCCTATTTCGGGATTTAAGGTTTTCTAATAATAATAATTAATATTATTATTATAAGTACCGATGCAATGATGCTTGGCTCACACAAACACATCTGTGACCCAAATATAGCAAGTGTATCGAACATCACCGAGATATTCGAGGACATGAATGAACGCAGACATCCAAAGCCTCAGCCACGTGGACTATTTGGGAACTGTTGAAAAAGATGTACGAAACGTTGTTTTCACATGTTGTTTATCGTGCGTCTGACGTGACAAGCATCATTCACAACAACATCTTCCGGTGATGGAAAACAAGCTTGGCCTGGTGAGTGGCACACGGTGAGAAAGCATTCGCACGGTTGAACAAAGAGAGAGAGAGAAAATTTTCATGTGGGCTATCGCGTTGATTCGTGACACATCACAACCGCCACCACCTTCAATCGGACAGCAAATGAGTCAGCCCCGGCGTAGCGGGAGGCCAAGGTCGATTATCACTTTGTTATTATCACAATGGTGATGGGCTCTTTTAGCATTCGCACGGTTGAACCAAATGTGACAAACAACACCACGGACAAAATGAGTCAGCCCCGGCGTAGCGGGAGGCCAAGGTCGATTATCACTTTGTTATTATCACAATGGTAGGGTCTTTTAGCGAGTCCAAATGGAAAAAACAACGGACAAAGGATACACTTCATCGAAATTTGAGTAACTGTCACATTTAATCACATCGAGTAGGTTAACAATCTGAAAATGGATTAATAGACCCCATTAGTGCATTGTCGTTATGAGTATAATTGTGGTTAATGCAATTGACAGCGTTCATGTTATGAAACAAACTGTGATGTAAAGATATTGGTGAAAATATATGAAAGAAATTGATGAATAAATACAAAAAAAATGCATTTAAATTTTTTGACTTGAGATGGTTCGAGATGTGCATGATAGAAAACTGTCTTTTCCAAAATATCATGTATGGTATCGAACAACTGAACACGCGAAAAACCAGCTACCACAAATTTGATTACAAATTCAACTGAATTTCCTAATTTGGAACAAAGCACCTAATTAGAGCGAACGTACAATGTATACGTGAAAGAAATCAGATTCATTTTAGATTTTGTTCGCGTATATGTATTGTAGTGCGTGATTTGAAGGTTGGAAAGAATATTCTTCGCAATATTTTTGTTTTGTTCACGAAAAACGACATCATATGATGGTAATTGATTAACGGGACAGAGATGTTTCAATTTACTGAAGCTTTAGAACAAAATTAAGCGTGAGTCTGCTATCAAAGAGAGGCGTGGTCTCAATGGGGATTAAACCCGGGCAACAGAGCATCACACAATACAGTCGAATCGAGTCCGAGATTATAAAACAGAAATCGATCAAAGCTTGAACTCGTATGCTATTGTTGGATAAGGTTGTCACAGACAGCCTGTGGAATCAAATGTGCCCACACGCATGCATACGGGTTGAAAAGATGTTCATATCTCTGAAAAAATCTATCACAGAGCAACAAAGTTAGTGATGCGTTTTGCAATGTTCCGTACACCGAAAGAATGTGACGTCTGGTCTATGTGACTTTACCCAGAGGAGGATACGACGCGATATTATTCCGACCTACAGAATTGTGTCTACCAAAGGACATCCACTAAGACACTTGGTTAAAGTGTGTGACTAGAAAGTGACACGTGGACATAATGTATCCCTTTACGTCCCAAATTCTCGTATTGATTGTCGATACGTGCTCTATTTATTTGGAACTCCCTACCTCAACATGTAGTTGCCTGGTGGTATTTAAAGTGAAATTGGACTTATATATGCAAAAGAACATCATTCGTGAGCCACACATTTGATATACTCTACTCGTTATTTACGATTATTTTGTACATTTTCATTTACACCGTAATCCAATGGTGTTGTAAAGTATTAAATTTTTAACCACAAATCCGTGATTCATAAGTTCCTAAACCCATGAGCTTGAACGAAAGACCTAAGTTGCGTGCATTTCTAACGCAAACCAGACACAACCGGATTCATGCTGTTTGCACGCATCAATCAATATCGATATGGAAGCTAACAAATGTGGTAACACCTAAACAAAACGCAAAATAAATTATATCGATAAGTCGCTGGTTCGGACGCGATCGCTTTGTTGAATCGAAAACATTTGCGGGTTTCACGATCGCAAATCAAACTCGAATTGAAGAGGCGCGTCTATGAACAACTCAACACGCAAAGAGGCCTTAATTTATGAGAACAAAAAAACAATCGAATATAAACCTGAATAATACACAAGCGCAAAAGATACGGGTTGATGCAACAAAAGAATAGAAATGGTGGGTCGGTTATATGAGCTCTTTTAATCATTGATCATACCGAGGAGGTCGTTACATTCTAACCCTTAACGGTCGAATGGGTCAAATTCGGTACACAAAATTTAAAGGTTTATGATAGGATAAATTAGACAGATCACTTCCGTATGCCGGGAGTATCGGATTCGGCACACGTTCTGCCCTCGTTTGATACGCGTTTGAGACGGCTGAGCCATGCGGCGCGCCAGTTGTCAACACACTTCGGAAGTGAGGTGACGCTTGTAAAATAATTCAGGCAGTTAAGGGCTAATGGCTAAACACAGTTTTATACGAAATTTTATTCAACATTCTATTTGTAAAATTGTGATATTTTTGTTTTGCACACATCCCCATCATTTGGCGTTCACTGCCAGGCGCCTGCAGGTTGCGATTACTGCAGTATAATAAAATTTCGTCAATACTGTTTTGTGATTATGTACAGCTCACCATAGATTAGATAAGAAAAGGAACGAATGGTAAGCAAACTGTTAATCGTTTCGACTGTGATGGAGCGAACCCCATTTGATCACATTCGGAAGGACTCACGTTATCGTGTTTCAGACAAGACAACATTCTCAATTCGCGATGGACACGTTTCGCAGTGATCGGATTGTGAAACACACGAGGAATGCGTTTCAGCGCGACACGTTGGCCGTCTCTCGGGTCAATAACCGACCTTGATAGGAACGGAAGGAAAACAAATATCGCTGGTTTATTTTTGTTTATCTGCTGTTCGCAACAAGCACAGTTTCTCGAATGGACAAAAAACATTGGATTTTGTTGCGTGAACATGTTTGGATGAAATATAGTCATTTATTACGCAAATTCGAATGCTCGAGAGTAAGACGCAAGTGGATTGATAGTTTAGTTGAATGTTTTCATTTTGTTAATTTTCGCAGCACGTACACCGAACTGAACGCTGATTACCCATTAATAATCGAATGGCGTCCAATGTTAACATGTCTAAAATATATCGTAGAAAGCGTCAACTTCTTGGGACTGGTTGGGCGTGATCATTGCAACAGGGAAGTGTCTATAAATTCTCATTACAGTGCTCGAGATACAACTTCTGAATGAAGGAATTTCTTCTCGGTATCTACACAGTACACACATAAACAGTTAATGACAGACGCGAAAATACGACAAGGTTGGAGTACCGTTAAGCCCAAGATCATCACCATCATTATTATCACGGAACACGGGTCTGGAGCTAGACAAATTGTCAAGCAACATGAAGCCTGAAAAGCAGATAGGCAAACGCCCAAGAGAACGTATAAAAATATAACAATCTGTAGGCCGTGTATATGCCGAGTTTAAATAGGTATAGATGTACCGGAAAGTGGGATTCCGTTAATCGTTTTGCAAGCTAGGATTCTAAACATAACGATTTACAGATGAAATGATCTACTCAACTAGCGACGTTTCATCTATAATCATGTTACATGAGGCAGGAAATAGATCAAATTTTGTGTATGATTTTGAGTAAGCGGACAAGGGTTGGTTCACGAGGAGGATATAATAAGAGTAGAACGTTAAACAATAGCAAGCTGTATCTCCGTTCCTACAAACTTGAGGCACACTAAAAAGCAAACGGGCTAGGAATATTGCCTGACATCATCAGCAGCCAGGCTGGTAACGCAATGAGATATGCGCGCACTGGGGGTACTAGTAACATGCCAAGAAACGAAACAGACCAGAATTCATTAACTAACCTATCAATGATAAATGATGGAAGAACAATAAGAACAAATGTGCCTAACGGGTGGAATGAATTCAGTATAGTATGTCATTTCTAATTCAGGGTAGGCATGGAATCACGAGTCCGAAATCAGAAAATGGTGTGCAGTCCGTCAAATCATACGCAGGCTAACTGCTTTTAGAAGAAAATTACCATTGTTAACCAAGCTTACCGGATCGGTTTAAGCATGATTAACCAATAACGTGACAAAAGATACCGTAGGTGGTCAATATGATTTCAGACTGATTATCATCACCGACATGTGCACACAGTATACTGTGCTATAATCGGAACGGTACCCACGGCTTTTTGCACTCCATGTCAAAAACCTGACAGCAGCTGTGAGCGTATAAATATCCTGGCCATATATCAATGTAACTCGTGGATAAAACGAAAAATAGTGTGGTTCAATATAAAGCGAGGAGTAAACCGCACTATGTCGTAGAACGAAATTTCTAGCCAGTGTGCTCTATGTTTTAAGACGAGTAGATAAAACTACGTCACCTTGAAGACCCCACCAGCGATCCAAAGGGTATCACTGTGATAGAACAGCGATGTCGAGTTACTAGACAATACGTACCTTGGTGTTACTGAGTTTGCAAACAACTGCAATTTGTGCCGTACACTGCTCCAAGGCGTTCCTTGCCATGATTGATTTAGGCGTTACAAATCAAGAGGAACAAAGTACCCACTAATATATGCACACCCACGTTACCTAGTAACCGTACCGCACGGTGGAGTTGAAAAATAATTATGTTTACTTTGGAATAATCTACGTGAATGAAATGTGTAAACTGAATCGGAATACGGAACAAGACGCGATACCTACCCCGGTGCACGTATGTGGCACGATATGTTTGAACACTCAACGTTCTTAGTGTGTTTTGAACGTTTCTTACTATGTAGACTTTCTCATCATACGTAAAACATTGGTGATATCTTTGGCAGATCTAAATACAGTTAAATCAAGTAAAATGTTGAAGTTTGTATCGCGAATCAATGATGGTTTTCTGGTTTTTCTATCGAATTAGTTGGGGTATGAAAACGTTGAATGCTCTCATAATGAAAGGATACTTGTGTTTGATGGAACGCTAGGCCAGCAAGTGTCGTTTTGGCTCGATAGCAAGGAAGCTTCGATTGACCTATGCTGTTGGCGATAATGACGCTTCCCATTCCGAGATTGTGAATATTATTTTAAGTAGGATTGTATAAGCACGCGGCTTGTCATACGATAGTTGCTTGTGAACACACTTTCATGAAAAAAAAATCCGCGAAAAATAACACCAATGAAATGTTGCGTGAGTTAGCTGATAGCAGCATACTCATTTTGAGCATCCTACAACCAGACGTGGGATTATGTGGTTACATTGAGAGATGCCCGATTAGGGTTCAAAAGTGGTTGACAAAACATCATGGCAATCAGCTGATGCATGTGTGCAAGATGGTTGTGTATTTATTGTATATCGGCACGGGCTTGTGTACGAATAGAATAAAAATCAGTCCATTAGATTTTGAAAAAATGTCAAGAAGATGGATTTTAGAAACTGCTGTGACTACTTGGGGGGTCAAGCTTCGAAAAGCGAAAGGTCGACGATGATAGAGACTTGGTCAAGTTTGGCAGATGTGAACTCGCCTATTGTTCACTCAAAACATTAGAAAAGAGCTAGAATGCTGAAAACAGTAGGACCGCAATGCTGATAATTATTAAACAACACCTTTGTCTTTTATTTGCTCTACTGGTTTTAAAAATCTTCAGTAAGCTAAAATATCCTTAAAAGAAGATTTATCCGAATGACCTAGTATCCATATTATCATTAACATAGTATTATTATTATTATTAAAAGCTCCACCATTAATCCCGAACCAAAGGCATCCGGCACTGAGATTAAATTAACCCCAATTTCATTCGGTGTCTTATTAAATCAAGATGAACTAACAAGCGTAACTGTTTTGTTACGTCACGAAATTAGTACGCCAAACTGAACGAATTTCAAACACCTTTCCATATCACAGTTGTTCCTAGCCACGATACATCAGCAGTAATCGGAAACGTTGCTATAACCTCAATGAACACTAGTGAAACATCTACAGTGAGTTGATCGTGGATGGTTAGTTGGTTTGGGCCACTGGAATGGTGTTTAGAGCTAACAAAATGAAATCGAGCAAAGACTTGATAGCCAATTTTGAAATTCAGATACTTGTTACATGGAAAATGCAAAACTATTAATCTTTGCCAAACTCTATCAATGAATTTTATTTCATACAAATCTTACCAGACAACGCCGAACGCTCCATATCCGAGACTTTTTTCCACAGGTCCATGATTTACTTCAAGCGAGTTTCGTGGGGGAAGGAAAAATGGTTTGGTACAGCTCACTCCTGTGATCCCTGAATCGACTGAAATGGCCAAGAGGGCTTCATCACGCATCGTAGCGGGTTCGACGGGCGTCGCTGTTCGAGGTGAAGCATAGCTGCCCACTTGGACTAAACTTCGGAAAGGTCGATGTGCTGTCGGACGATGACCAACAATGGTGGTTGACATGGTGCAATGACGGTTAGCAGATTCCAGTGCCAAAATATTTGGTATCAGAAATTGCATATACCGCTCGTTTGACTGGCGAAAACATAAGCGAAAATAACGTGGACTATTCGAGCGGATACGAAGAGTTTGTTTGTTCGGCTGCTTCAAATAAGATGGAGTCGGATGAGTGATAACTGAGGTGGATTTATATACAATGCGTGCC
Source organism: Atriophallophorus winterbourni (assembly GCA_013407085.1). Taxonomy (NCBI): domain Eukaryota; kingdom Metazoa; phylum Platyhelminthes; class Trematoda; order Plagiorchiida; family Microphallidae; genus Atriophallophorus; species Atriophallophorus winterbourni. The sequence goes on along the minus strand of JACCGJ010025883.1, from coordinate 109,195 downwards.
ACTGAATCTGCCGGGCGCGTCAGCTCAGACAAGCGAAGCGCGGTCACTGAAAATGTGCGGCGTATCGCCACGCTCGACTGACATAGCTTGCGCGTGTCTAGTTGCTCGTGTGTCTGTCGCAAGTACGTCTATGTAGCCGCATCAAGGCCAGTACCTGATTCACACGATCGACTGACGAACACACTCGTAGTATTGTGGGCTTTAGATGACCTTACGATCAGCTGTTCGCTTTGCGTGTGGTGCAGCCATGCCCAGGGGACGGGCGACGATGGTTATAGCTATCGACCACGCCCCACTAAGACTGCCCATGCGAGTAAATTAAAGCCATTGTAGCAACGGGCAAAACAAAGTTTAAGTAGCATGGGGCATCCATTCATCAGTAAATCACGTAGGCTGGTGTTCTGATTGTCGAAAAACGTTGAATTTGGAGAATCCTATTTGGCCAAAATTTTCAAACATTCAATATTTAAAACAATGAACTAACCGATAGTTATTCATCATTATGGTTTGCTTTCCGATTTGCCGTACCGTGGCAAAACATTTAAACTTCTCTAGCACTATCAAAACGAGCGTTAACTATTCGCTGTGTCAATTGGACATAAGTGGAGTATCGTTACCTGTTTAATAATATTCCAATTCTCCAAAATCTTAAACAAATAGTGTTAAGTTAATGCTTGTTTAAAGAAGACAGGTTTAGGATCTGTCAACTATATGTTACCCTATGTTACCTTTCCTAATTCGTTATACCAAAACTCAACAAAAGATTCGTAGGGTTGCATTGAAATTGTTTCGCATTTATGCCTCACTTACAAGAAATAAATGATTGTATAACACAAAAATGATTAATAGAATTTGGGTTCAAGTTTCGGTGTTTCTTCTGACGGGAAGTAGAATGTATTAACCTCCCAGTTTGTGACAGTTTAACGTCCGCTTCTCACGCTCTTTAACTTTGTTCCGCTTTGCCCTTTGTCTTGAGCTTTCTGAGTGAGTGCACGATTTGAATATTTGAAAGGACGTCTGCCTTACGGGTACCTAGCACGGGATATGAAATGTTTATCCCCCAGGATAAAATTTGCCGTCTATCAGACGCAGATAGTGGACAAATCACAAATTGAAAGAGATTGTCTACTGCTGCCTTTTAGCTTTACATTTTCTCGGTCGAGTATATTTGTTGAGAAATTTGGCTATAATACACCTTGTGATATTTATGATTAGTAACGTTACGGGCGTCGGACTAACTATCGTGTACCGTATGTGGATTCCCATCCAGTAGATAACATTTAATCCAAGTGAATGGTACGTGATTCTCTTTCATCTATACGTAGTACTATGCTTGTAAGCCACTAGACGCGTAATGCGGGATACTATGAATTAAGTCTGCAATCCAACAGACACTCCATTCTTATCTGATCACCATAGTAGCGGCTAGAGTCCTTGAACAAGGTCACAGCGCCACACTGTCTTTGAACCAGTTTCTGTTCATTGAATTCGTGTATTGTTTCCACACGAAGGTCGCGTCGCCCGTGCTCAATTGTACACCAAGGAATTTCTCAATGTTCCGAAATGAGGCTGTAACTAACGAATGCATTTACAATGGATCATTTTTCGTTGTTGACAGGTAGCTTTGTGACAATTACAAATAAAAATGTAGGACTGAAAATGTTGTTCCATCATGTATTGTATCAAATTTTGAAAAAGTTTTTTTCTGTTTTTTTGTTTGATGGAAAAGCTGATAAATATGTATCAGTTAAAATTTCTATTTAGTCCTTTTTATCCAAATGTAAATAATCCCTTTGTTAGGCATTGGTGGTATGCATTGTTTTTATTTTGCAAAAATCATGTCAACTTTTTATGGCTGAAAAGTCAGGTTGGATTAACATGACAGAAGATTCAGAATTTCAGATCGATATATCTTCAAGTCAGGAGATTTTAGCCGTCCTGTTTTCTTTTAACAGTCTAATTTCTTTTGATTACAGGATAGTCTTTTCGATGCATTGATAACTGAACATACTCGTCTGAGATTCATTCAACTAAACCCTGTGTGAAAAAATCCACCCTAATAGCACGATACAAACGTTTGCTGAAGCTATGGTGTCGTGAAAAGTAGGTGAGCCATAAACCAAGACTAATTCGGCAATAACCTCGCATCCTATTGTTATTGTGAGGGTTTGTTAGAAGATATGGTTTTAAAATTGTTCCCTCAATCCACGCTGTTACCTTTTCCAAATCGATACCAGCGACGACGATGAAGTGTGCCGTTATTGATTTTAGCATATCGACTCCGTTATTTTGGATCTGAAGCGCAATCTGGTTTTATTGGCATTGTGCCCCAATTTGAAAGTATTTCTGACTAGTTTTCCACAATTACAAGATGGTTATAGTCGGGTCAGTTACTCTGAATGTTTGATATTTGATGAAGATCGTTAAATATTGACAGTCCGTTTTTAATGCCCATCTGTCACTCATAGTTCCGAAAATGATAAATAATTCCTAGATCATTTTCAATACATCCATAAATTTAAACATACAAACGCGCCTTCTGCTGGTAAGCATGTTACGGCGAATATTTGGGCATTTTCCCCGGGTTGTTTTCCTCTCGTGATAAACACTTATATACACCCGGTTTTAGATTATCCTGCCAAAGCCTGGAGACCATAGCTCCAGCAAGATATTTTACTTCTAGACCGCTTATATAATAGAGCTTCCACGCTTGTCCATGGATTAAAAAATATACCATGTGTCCAGCTATTCAGACGACTGGACATGAGGTCGTTTTCACAAAGGTGAATGCGAGACGATCTTACCCTTGCATACAACTTTCTTACTAGTATTTCTTGCCCCTTGGATAACATTTTCCAACTTCGAACTTCCAAGGTCATGGCTGCATGCTGGAAATACCGCTCTCCAAGCGGAATTGCCACGGGTATTTTTTAATCGGTGCGTTTGTGTTTTGTTTTGAATTCCCTAGCTGGCGATTTGGTAAACTCAATCAGTTTAGCTATATTCAAATCAAAACTTGACAACTATATAAGAGCTTACCCTGATTTTATCCTAAGCTATATATATATATCGCTGCACCATTTATATCCTATTTTAGAACAAGTTTACAGTGTTCTCCGAGCTGTCATAACTGTTTGCAGCGATGTTACTGTTCTCCTTCTCGAACAAGAACGGTCACCTTCTTTCGAATTCTAAATCATCACGGTGTATTGAGAGCCATGTGAACGGTCAAAGCTTTATTGCAAAGATCGATCCACATTTTTGCACACATACAGCGATATTAGACGTGGAAATGGACTTTATTAATGATTCTCGGCTTTGCATTTTGTTGAAAGGGTGTACTAGTTTTCGGATATCATTGTTATGGTGGATATCCCGGATATTCTGGCCTCGATTCAATAAATCACGGTTGTTTATGCTTCACCGTTCCATCCTGAATGGATGATCCGTTCATCCGCCTCGTTTGAATTAACAGTCCTCGGTGATTTACCGATCATCAAACTAAATTTCCTTGGTATTGAGAGACATCAATGACATTTTAATTCAACAAAAATTAGCGTGGGGTATTCGGTTTTGGGAAATAATAACACCCTCGAATTTTTGCTCGTTCATTTCAATCAGAAACATAGGTTTTGTTACGCTTCACTCAAATGATTTTAGCTTTCCCAGTGATGCTGGACACTTTCCAAGCGCAACATCTCGATTAGATGACATTGGACCGAATTGAATTTACATTGAAATCGGCATTTTGCCCCGTGTGTGTGAAAACTCAACATCGTTAGTCGACGTTCGGAAAATTTGTGCAATTAATTATCATTGACATTGCGCAAAGCGGCACACTCCACACGCGAAATCAACGCGGTTGCGTCACGTTTGTTCGGTCGCGTGGTCAATTCGTTCGAAATTCGAACATGGTGTTGACGTCGGAGCGTTTGTGAGTGATTGTGCGTCTCAAGGTTATGCCCATAATTAAATGAAAACAAAGACAAGCTAACAGTTGAGAATTTAAAAACAATACAGAATAACTAATTTGGAATTGATCAATGATTGTTTTCCTAGGCGAATTAGTGAGTTCATTAGAAACTGGTTGCCATGCTCGTAGCTGATACATCATGTTACGAAATTCTAGCTGTCGAAAATTATCCAGTTTAAGCCGCCTTCTGTATACAGGTCCGCGGTTCGACATTTAGGCCCCGCTGAGACAAATGTTGAAGAAAATAGGAGCCATTCGTGCCATTCGGTGGTAATGAAGCCGATTGGGCATTCAGGATTTACGGCGAAAAAAAAGAAATAACTTTCGGTCTAGCGGAATCGATTTCATAAAAATTGTTCTCGCCTAAGTTGCTGACAAGTTTGAAAGAATGGGCAAGTGTTACAGATTCAACTGACAGTATTCGTACATGTTGCCACAATAGCGAAGGTAATTTGCTCTTGACCAAGCTACAGAAACAGGGTATTGTTTGTAAACTGTATGAATGGATACAAAACAACATTTGCAGCCGATATATCAGAGTCCCTATGAATGTTTTATTGTTTAAGCAAGTTAATGCCACCGGCAGTGTTAGGCACGAATCGGTGTTTGTAGCATTGTTGTTCCTGATCTACATGCCCGATTTACCAAAACCAAACGGCAGCAAGATGGTTTGGCTCAATGACGATATAAAAATACGGAGGCAAATCGTTCACATCGAGGATAGTATACCGCATTGCGTTTGAAACTAAATTGCCGTTTACAAGTTTAACGTAATGGTGCTTTATAAGAACCCTATTTAACAGTAGCAGTTTTCCCAGGTTATTTTGCTCTAATGATAACTATGACTATGCTGCCCAAGCCTGGACGCCATGTCTCCAGAAAGATATTTTACTTCTAGTCCCTTCATATAATGGAGCTTATAAGCTTGTCAACTGTTTTCATTCTTGATTCATTAGGATGTTTTATAGTACATGTAGAACTAAGTTTGTTGGGGTTGTTGGCCTCCTTTGGTCGATGTTGAACATGGATTAACATCACGATTGTATGATTTTTCATGTTTCACAATTTTTCGAATGACCAGACGGTTCTATTCGGAAGGAACAATCTCCCCCGCAGCGCTCGCAGCGATAGGCAGTGCTCGGGCGATCGGCGTCAGTTGCACGCCGACGGCGTGATCTGCGTTCAGCAGCCAATAGCTGAATCTCGTCTTCCCAGCTTTCAGCTGACGTTCTACAGAATGACTCCAATGTGAGCGGTCAAGAGCAAGTTATTCCCAAATCGCGGGGTCAATGACAAGAGCGTCTCTCTACGCACTCATGGCTTTTAAAGTTGTTTATGGAAAAGCTGCGAAAAAGGCCTTGAAGGTTAAAGTACATAAGATCGAAAAGTAGAAGAAGCGAATGTGAACGGAGAGCTATGCCATCTACATCTACAAAGTTCTCCGTCAAGTTCATCTCGAAACCAGCATTTCATCGAAGGATATGTCGATCATGAACTCCTTCGTGAATGATATATACAAACGCTTTGATTGCGAGACGAGCCGTCTCGCCCACTACAACAAATGTTCGAGCAGAGAAATTCAGCCCGCCTTCCGCTTGTTACTCCCCGAAGAATTGGCGAAGCACGCCGTCTCTGAGGGCAAAGGCAGTTACAAAGTAAACGATAACTAGTTTAATTGGTCCATATTCTGCGTGCGAATTACACGTTGGCCAAATGATTTTGTTTCGTGTTGTACAACCACATCAAGTTTCTTGTTACGAATAAGTCCCATTTGAAATGCATTGATTGTATCTATGCGCAAATTGTTCGTATAACGACAGGCATGTTGCGTAAGTAGAAGAGTGTTTATCCAGATCCTATCCTCTTTAAATTCCCGAAAATATATAAACCTAATACGAACTGAGTTTTCTGTTCCACACTCCACGGAGTATGACTTCATAATCTCACCACGTGAGCAGTCAGCAGTGACTGTCCTGGTGAATACTTCACGCGACACAGCGAACGTCACTTTAGCTAATGAAAGCAATTAGTGTGAAAGTACCCAATTCAGAAACCTATTCTGGGCAGAACTAGAAGGCGAAAAATGAAAAAAAATGAAACAAACCTTTATTCAAAGTATTTGAAATTTTAGTTAAAGATCAATGGTGAAAAGCAAAGCAACATTGTAGATATTACGTATAAAAATATTCGTAGAATAGTCAACATCTCATATCAACGTAAAAAATCTTCACCGGATTTGTTCAATAAGAAGTTCCTTTTAGCAACATATCTGAATTGGAATGGAATAAATGACCTTCAATATCAAGATGTTCTGGGAGGCAATATGATATGCTACGACCTTTGAAAAAAATGGTTGATATTTTAGATGATCATCATGCAATGGATGAGATGTATCCGTAAGGAGAACGTTCAATATATCGTGGCGCTCACATCTCTCCACACTTACACACCACAAACGATTCCTGACTGTTTGATGTCATCAGATGGAGATAGTAATATTCGGATTAGGAAACCCACTGGTAAAGTGGTAAACAACAGTCATATGAATGCCAGTGTTAAATAGGGATCTTACACAGAACCACAATGTTCAAATATAAAACCACAGTGAATCCTAGCACTCAAGGCGTACATAACGATCAATATTTTTGATGCTCACGTCTCCTAACTTACACAGTATAACCGGTTTCTAACTGTTTGCCCTCATCGGGTGGGGATAGTAAGATCAGATTCAATGAGCCGTGAAACAGTAGTTGTGGTGACGGGGGTGTGAGCATCACACTACATTGGTCGTTTTTAATCTCCTTCAGCCCTTGATAAGGAATCAATTTGATTCTCTATTTGAGCATCGTGGTTCATTAAAAGAACCATATTTATCAGTGTTTCTAGAATATCTTCATATGATTGGGAACTTGCGGGTAAAATGGTTGTGATACAACATTTGATCAAGAAAAAGTTTTTTGAAAGAATTTTCGGAAATATTGCGGGTTAACTGTACAAAATGTGATATAATATACAAGAGCTAATATACACAGTTTAGGTTTAAGACCAAGAAATTGAAGACGACGCGCATAGAGTTAAGAGGATGAGTTCAAGTAGGATTGTCGGAACTGATGTTGCTCTCTAGGACGGTCTGCAGGAAACTGTGGAACGCGTCGCCTGTTTTTTTATGTTGTTCAACATTTTTTTCTTTTTTACGATTGCATTCCAAAGAATGCGTTTTTAATCTGATGCTGAAGATATTTTATGTTAAATAAATTAGTGTTTTTGTGTTTGACCTTCCAGGTCGTTGCGCCATCTCTTTCATGTTTGAATTCTGTCAACATAATAAAAAGACAGTGTGCGCACCATGGTTACTGTGCTGGTCTATTCAAACGAAATTGTTTGAGGTCAAACGCGGTGGGGTGCTGATTGGATTTGGGCCCAGCGACAAGCTCACACCGGTTACAAGTCAACGCGGGAAAATTGATATACTGAATTGAATATCACGATGCCATTGCTCCTTCATGCTCCAGGAACCAAACGACTACAAATTCCACGTAAGCCTCAACCTGGTTTTCGCTGACCGATCGAGGAATTTCTAACGTAGTCTAATTTGTTCATTGGTTTCAAAAAATTTTGAAGCCTAAACATACGCACATGCATTGTATTTATTTTCTGACTAGTATACATTATTCTTGTTTAACTGACCTGCACAATACAATAAAAACCCTAAACATGGTCCAGGTTATGTTCGGATGCTGGTACCCGCACATCAGAAAACTCAAACGGTCACATCAGGTTCTTTCGATACACGAAGACAATGTATTGTCAAAGACCTAACCGATTGAACAACATTGTCTTAGACGATCTCATCAAAATGAAACTTGACACGATACGATGTAATAGTGTCACTTACGTTCACATGAAAAGCAAACATTACGGTGCATTAATGTCATCAAATATAGCTTGTTGCACTTGGTGCGACAAACCTTGATTAGACTATGCTCTCAACTAAAATTACTTCAACGGGATGACGGAAAAAATAAAGTGAAGACATAACCTAATGAGCATTTTTAAGCTTTATCCTGGAAAATCACTTACACGGTCAACGTCATGCTCGGTTCAACCACATGATACCACATTTTAATTTCTCGATATTATCACTGATAACTCATTTTCAAATCAGTGGCAACCATTAGCGCATGACCGTCGAAACCTTGTAGACAAACAAACACACGCAGTATCATATTCACTGCTTTATTATAGAATATGATTGCAGTCTGCACTGGGAACTGTTTGTAATAACAGAATCTGTGGTTGAATTTAAAGTAAACCACGATACTTAAAGGCGATCACAGGTCATATGGGCCACAAGCGACCTCATAAGCAAAAATATCTATAACCGTGGACTGTGCGTACCAGATAGTGGGTCAGTGTGAACTGTTTTATGTATTGCGGACCAATAGTTCTTTTGATTTCATCAAACATACCGTGAAAATTAAAAATATCGGTAGCTTTTAGATACCGGGCTAATTTTAGTCCAATAGTCATTTGCACACAGCCTAGTCATCTGCTGTACCTTATTTCTAGCTGTTCTAAGAAGCTGTCGGTTTATATCTGTTGGCATTCTTTTGAACTTCAAGAATGCCGACCTTTCTCGTCTAAGACAGTGGACAGCACAGAAGCTTTAGCTCCGAACCAGTTGCTCGTTGGAAAAGTGGAACAGTGGAAAAGGCAACTCGATGTATGCAGTTTTTAAGCGATTTCCAGTTTTCCGAGGCGGAATCTGGCAGACTTCTTTTGTTGAACTCGGTTTTAAAAATTTGTTCAAATCGCACGGCAAGATTAGGTTCGCATATAAGACTGGAGTTGATCATTGGTTTTCCAGTCAATTTGGAAATCTAGTCTGGCGAAACCTGAGTTGTGCAAAAACCGACACTAAACTTTATCGAAATGCAGGTGATGTGAGAACCTGGCCAGTTTCAGTGATCAAAATCGATTTAAAAAACAACGATTTTCAGCCTTTACTTTCGTAGTACTCGTATGTCGATTTTTCAGCCATCTTGAATGATTTTCACATTTTGGTAACTCGTTATGAAAGCGATGCTAATTCAACTTGTTTTCTCGGCTAAACTCTGAAATCGAGAGCGACTTCTAGAGTTTTGTGGCTTAGCGATAAAGTTAATCGAATATGTGTACCCTATTAGAAATTCAGAACAACACTGCCTGATAGAGTATATAGTTAGAACATACAGAATTTGACCTGCCAACTGTTTTTCACGGTTTAACCTCGGAGCTGAGACATTTAGCGGATGAATGATACGACTCTATGAAATGCGATCCAACTGATGGTGTGATTTGAGTGTAAGGTCAAGCTGTTTGGATGCATCACATGACGGATCACTCACCGTCACCTGAAGCAACGATGCCAGAATGCGGCTTTCTTTTACATTTCACCGCAGTGGATACAACTGTCGTATATGCAGAGCGTTTGCACTCATTTTATCGAACTTTAACGAGTACTTCCACAAGTGGCTTTCACTGCATGTTTGAATGGTGATAATGCCGTACATGGTCCGGGATGATTGCGATGTTATTAATTTCATCACTATTCTAGAACCTTTACTCCTTGACAGCCTACGGCCTACAGCCATCCAATCGAGCCAAAACATCACATTCTTTCAGTTTTATATGCAAATTTGAACTTTAAACTCATTGTTTACTATAGTGGTAACAACCAACAATGTTCAGCAAAGAAGGATTTATTAGTGAACATGACAAATGAGTCGAGATCACGGATCTTCATGAGGACTCCCGTGCAAACAGCAAAATTCCATTCGATTAGTATAGCGGCGGGCAATCTGTTGCATCAACGGTTTGAAATTGAGCTGCGTATTGCAAATTTTCAAGATTCAAGCCTTAAGCCTGAAGGTTGAAAAGTATTTAATTTTACTCTAACTACAGGGTCAGAATTTATAGACACAAACATGTATAAGTAAAAATGATATGAATCCGTCCTCTTTAATTGAATAAGGCTTAGTAACGATTTGTCAATATGTGGGACTATGTCAGGGTTATATCCTACATAATCGTCAATTATTGATTTAATTATAGCTAAAGTGTATTTTACCAAATTGTCAGGTATGGAGTTCCAAACAAAAGGCACATGGATTGAATAAAAGAACCTGCGGTAGTTCCATTTGGAATGTAGGATATTCAAAATGCAAGCGTGATCTCGGATGTTGCTAGAAGTTCGAAGTTGTAATAAGTTATCCATTGGGTGGGAAACAGTAGTAAGAACTTACGGTTGAAAATGCACACATTCCGGAAGTACAGTCTCCTCAAAAATTCACATATTGCACATGGACGTATTCCAAAAGATCTACTCTACGGTGACCTGAAATCAAGAAGACGACCATTGAACAGACCGCACTTGCGGTGCAAAGAAGTTTGCAAAAGAAATATGAAATCTCTCCGCATTGGCCCTACGATTTGGGAAGAACTTGCTCTTGATCGCTCACTTTAAAGGCACTGTGTAAAGTGTCATGTCCAAGCTGGGAAGAGCCGATACAGCTCTTGACTGCTGAACGCATATCACGCCACCGGCGTGCAACTGACGCCGAACGACCGAGTACTGTTCATCGCTGTGATTGTGGCGGGAGAGATTGTCACTCCTGAATCTGACTATTTAGTCATTAAAAAAGCTGCGGAGCATAAAACCATTATACGCTTGTGATGTACATCAATGGTCGATATCGACCGAAGGCGACCAACACAACACGCGTGAAAAAGGTCAAGCGAGATTCGATCGTTTGTAGATGAGCTCGTGTCAGCGGATAGACAAAGATCTACTTTTTATTAAACGTTTTATGAGTAAAAGGTATCCAGCGGTGTTCTCGATTAAATGACACAACTCGGTGCTACTGCTTTCCAGTTCGGTTAGGCACACGTATGTACATCCTTCGTTAATCGGTAAACGCCATCAAATATCCACTAAGGAGGGAGCATTCTCTTTTGCCGTGTAATGACAATAGGTTTTTCCCACGCTTGCGGAGGGGAGAAATCAGATTGAATCGGCTACTTAGACTGTCGAAGCAATTTTTTATAGTTTTGAAAGACTAATAATCGTTTTAGTCATCCAGCAACCATAGTAAGGATGAAACATGCGAGGGGCCTCTAGGAAAGATTCAACTGCTGTATGAGCAAAACTTCACCATCCAATACCACACCGTTTTGGGCCAAAGCTACTCCTTAATCGCTGCTACAGATGGACCTTATGTCTAGATGAATTATCCGACAAAACCCATTGAATATTGTGTATGGAGTTGTAGCGGATTCAATTGCACTTAAAAGATTTCACCCGGAAATCATTGTTTACTAAATTAAACGTTTCACGTGACACTGAGACAATACCCAATCAAAGTATATCCGTACTATACTCTTGTTTTCCAACAGACCACGTGAACTCAGCTAGGCAATCCTAAGCTAACGTACTTTTATGGGGACGTGTTTTCCTTGAAATGTGTATCTTATGCCTATCGTGATTTGATAGTACACAATTCCAAGGTAGCAATCTCACGTTCGCAGATATATGCTGTAACCGGTAGACTAACTACATTTGCTCAGTGTCTGGCTGATCTCCACGTTAAAAGCTACCGGTGACACCCACTTTGACACAGGAAGTTAGACTGAACGTGTCAACAACAACAACCATCTCCATGTCCTAAGAATTTTGGCAATGAATTGCATCGTTTGTCGCCATCTGTGGATTCTGGATGACAAAAATGATGTATTTGTAAGATTGTTCGAATTATGCAATCACTCAGTGACCTACGCTGTATTTATACTCTTTCGTGCGGTAGGACTTCCACTTTGCTGAAACATTCGTTAAGTTGGTTAATTTTTACAGAATATGAGACTACAGAATCGGGATGTGGAAGGATTAAGATATCCAGTCGTGAAGGAAGTCTCTGATGCCGAGAATAAGCACTGTTTTCTTTTATCATGTAACCAGTTGGGTGAGGTCAGATCGTATTTCCGTCCTAATGCGAACAAAATCCAGCATATGTTTCTCAACCATAAATTTGGTTCAAAAAGTTTTCGCTTCTTCATCGACCATCTTTAATATCGCTTATCACCGATCAGTTCAATGGTTTCCGATGCGAATTCCAGAAAACGAAACTTAGGCAATGGCTAAACACTTAAAGAGACCATTCGCTTTTTGTCTGAATATATCCAGAATGGCATGGTGCAGTGAAGATGATTTAACTCTCAGGTTTTCTCAGACCTATACACGAATTTCAGAAGACGAAAACGGCAGAGGGACTGCACTGTGTCATTGGATTCATCTCCTCAACCTGGCAAATCTTACTGCACCGTTTGAGCGGTGTCGTGAATATATGACCCCGGAACCTCGTTATATGACATCCACGCCATTCATCTTTTAGCAAACAAGTCTCAACCACTGACTGATAACTCACTGAAGATTATTACAGACTTCGCAAACATCGAGGTATTTGATCGCCTATTATTAGTGTATGATCTTTAGCTCCACTGAATAAGATTTGAACTTGTCAAATCAAATGTTGCAGTGAGCTGAATTTTCAAAAAGTATTAAGGTTTCGAACAATATTACACATCCAAGCAATGTCAAACACGCATAGCCGTGGTTCAAAAGCGGCACGGTTAAAAGAATCATTTGAATCATGACATTTGGGTGTATACATGCGCCAAAATTATCGATTTATTACAAACCGTGTTGTCAGTTTGTGCACGATGCTAATTAACTGTTAACAATCGATCCCTATTTTGGTGTCCAAGTTTGTTTGACGCTAGTAAATCGACACGTCGTTTTCAAAAACATACCGGCAAATTTGTTCTGGATTTGGGTCGTGTCTATAGTCTGGTTCAACGTCTGTAACCAAACTCAATCTTACGCGCAGGTATCCAGGGTTGTGTGTGCGTATGCGCCTACATTCATAAGCTAGAAAAAAGCTATCGGGATTGATGAACCGTGCGCATGTCAGCCAATAAGATTTCGACATTTGCTGCGGAGAAAATGGCTAGAAAAAATGGCAAGGCGGAACCCTGGCATTTGGTCAATAAACTTACTCATTAACACACCTTGACGAGAAACATACCAAGGTAAATTATTTACTATGGTAACGGGAATTACCACATTTTCACCATGGCTGTATTGCTTTTACAGTTTTCGTTAGAGTCATATATTCTTTCTCCATGAATGCAATCCGCGATTGGGTTTTTGATGTATACTTACTACATGAATGTCTTAGGTTAGAGTTCCACGAAACTAGAAACTTGAAAATCCTAACGGAATTTAATAGGCAAGCAAGATGGTTCATTAAAAGTATACAAAATAATATAACAGCTCCTAGGAATCAGCGCTTAATCAAGATGGCTTTCGTTAAAACACTCCGAATAGCTGAGATGTTAGGTAACAGCCAGATGTATTATCGGAACTGTTGACTGCCAATGATGCATTCCCTATTGCTCATGTATAAAAGCAGCTTCAGGTGCCAGTTTATGGTTTTCAGTCGCAACTTGAGGACTTTAGCACGACATCTAACTGAAATAATACATCTCCCATCATCAAGTTTGTATGCTATCAGCTTGAAACACTACAGCACTTCACCTATCGCGGTAACTTCTCGTCATATTGAAGCATCTCAGAACTCAGAACAGAGAAAGTTTTACGATAGAAAAAGCAGTAAGCTTAACAATAACCACATAATGACGAGGTATATCTAGCAAAATATAAAATCTTCTGAAAATTGATAGGGGCAGTCATATACCGCATGGTTCGTCATGTACTCATCGAGTTTTGGAGCGAAAACCTTAATTGATTCCGAGCTTATGAGTTCTTCAGGCAAGATATTCCAAGTGAAACAAATTCTGATCAATAAATAATTGAAATTGAAATTGCATTTTCCGTAAGACTTTTGTCTGGTCACTGGCCCCGTTTGAACTTCTGTACACTGGTCAACCGCAAACTGAGTGACACTGGAACAAATACAGATGTCTCAAAGCTGGCCCAAAGAGCAGGTTCATAATATTTTGACATCAACGCGTATACTGTCACTCAAAATAGAAAGCATCCAAATCACGAAAGATTTATCCCATATGGAGTTCAAATCGGAAGATAGTAATTCAGGTTATCCACACCTGCGAGACAAATATATGTGTAAAATGGATTTGAAAGCCTCCGAAGTAGAAACTACGATGTACAAAGAACTATCCCTCGACAGCCCGCTTTGAATTACATGGGAAATCATCATGGTTAAACAGAGAATGAGCAGAGAATAAGCGGCTATCAGACGAACAGCATTCACTGATCGCCTGGTTACTGATTTGAAAGTCATGGGGAAGATTGTTTAAACCGAATCGGTCTGCATAGTCATTCAAAATGTTATGAGTTACAATACCATCTCATGCTTGAGGTGTACATGCTTCGATACGATGCATCGAATAAGGAAACAATGTTGTGAATTATTGATACCATTCAACAGACCCGAGAATGGGCACACCATCTTGTGCAGACCAATAAGCCAGTAGAACTCATATAAGCTACCTTTTATTCCTATTCGGAACGAGTTGTCATAGAAAATGATCAATTGTCAAGAATTTATAAAAATGTGTTCAACTCAGAATCGCAAAGCAGTTGATTGCTACGAAGAATATATCATCGAGCTACCAAACTTCTCACCGGACTCAGCCGGTAACCATACAATGAGCGAATCAAAACGCTAAATTTATTTGATTATCCACGTCGTCGTCTCCGAGGGGATTTGATTTTGGTTTACAATATTTTGAATACCGCAAATCACCCTCTACAATGCTTATTTAATCTACGGGGCTCGCACAAGACAAGAGCTTACACATTTTTTCTAACTGTCCTCACTCGAGACTCAACTGCAGACGACATTTTTGCCGTGCGAGTTTGTTTTACTAGGAACAATTCGCCAGATTATGTTGTGAACTCACCAAATCAGCAAACTTTTAAGAGAACCATTGATGCTTTTGACCCTACACCCGTGCATGGAAGAAAACTATACATCCTTACACCATGCATCTACATTTGTTATCCCACCAATTGAACACAATTTCTGCCCTTTGGATTTTGAATTGATTATTGAACTGTTCAGTAAGCAACCTAATCCCATTTTTGCTTGTCATATTATTCGTTGTTGCCATATTATTCTGTGTTTTTTTGTAAAGCTATATGCTTTCTGGACCATTACAATTGAATTAAATTGAATTGAATTGAACTCATAGGAGTCCTCTTATCCCTTTTGGTCGTGGAAAAACTTTGCACTAACCGGTGATTGTACCTCTTTAGCACAATATTTTAATAATCATATCACACGTTTTGGGCAGAAAAGCATATCTTCCCTCAACAATTGTGAACCTCGGTCACTCGCAGCTGTGCAAAATTACAGTTCTACCTTGGGCAACCGAAAGTGCCTCTGCGCTTCTCCAGCGTTGAAGAAGACGCTTCACATTGTGCCTCGGAACCGAGCAAGATCGTCCTTTACAACTCATTAAATGCATGTCCAGAGCATTCATATATCTTTGACTAACATATGTGTGACCCTAGTATAATTTACCCAAAGGCTGACTTCTTGATTTCAACCTTGAAGAATAGATCCCTTGGAATACGACCATTTTCTACTCGAAACACAACCAGTGCAACTTAAGTAGTGCTGTCACAGTGGATTAACCACGCTGTGGACCTGCCTTACACAGCAGTTCTGCATTTGTTACGCTGTCCATACACAATATTTTCAAGATACAACGGATGCTTCGCAAATGGAAAGTAGCATGTAACGTAATAAGTAATTAAAGCAGTTTGGCCATTAGTACGCACTTTGTAATTGTACACTATCATCTTTGTATTCGTGATTATCTTCAGGTTGCCTCCAGACACAGGAGTTCAAGCGATACAGCATGACAGTTGCTCTTCCAAACCATCTATTAATCTAAGTGCCTAGCGAGAGATTATCTGCAATAGTTGAACTGAGATACGTAAAGATATATACTGGTTAAACTGGTTAAAATGGCCGTATACATATAACAAAACTTATCACGTTAATGCGTAAGTGGTAACATTTATCAACATGTCGAACGAACCGACATCATTCCTGAACAGCATTATCGAGTGAGCTAGGATTAATTCACCATGTCCATCAGTTCGAACAGGTTTGATGGTTGGGCGCCCCCTGAGAACTCAACTCACAAAACACGAACCACATTCCACCTACCCGCTGTGCGTGTCAAAACTGAAACATCTCGGATGTCGAACGAGGTTGATGTGACATATCCATCAGCTAGTGCAATCAAGGATATCGTCCACAGCGCCGCTAACAAATATGGTTTCAAATTATAATCTTGTTAGCCAGATTTGAACTATTTTATGGCACAATGAACCTAATCTCTCAACAGTTCAAAAGTAAAAGGATGCAAACGGTCTACCTTTGTTGTAGATGCCAACAAATCAAATCAATCAAAAGCGATGTACCTTCGCTGTCGATTGCCTCTCCGAGAGATTGCACTTAAGATGTAATAAAAGCAGCTGTTAGTCATGACGTATGGTTTACATACCAACGTTAAATTGTGTTAATGCAAAGCTTATGACAATAGCGCTGAATTCTGAGACACCCATCATCAGCCAATTCGTAAAAATGAAGAGGCTGCGAGCGATGTTCTACGAAATTTCATTCCGATCACCTGGATCATTTGCTAACGTCAGAATATGTGTCATGCCGGATTGTCCAACAAAACAAGAAGTCGAGTAACCCTGTGTTTGCATTTGTTTACTAAAAACCCTCAGAGTAACTTCTTAGAAAAAATTGATTGAACATACATTTTCAGACAAATTTTTCACACCTCATTACCAATCTCCTTAGAGCGCCTGGATCGAAATTTTGAACCAAGATTTATTGAAATTTTATACGCATAAACTGTGGTATTGTAAAGCTATTTCATTTGTTACGATAAATCTTTAATCCTGAATGTGAATATCTTGTCTTCTTTGCATTATTAATCTATAAATCAGTTTTGAAATAAAGTCACATATTTGGAGCGCATAAAACTTGCTGGTTGAATATTTTTCTCATATGAAGGATGCAACGGGATTTGGAGGGTTGCCTGGATATCAATGCTCATCGAACGAACTCCAATACGATCCTCGACCCAGTGTCGTTACAGCAGTAACTTTAACTAAAATAGCTGACAAAATTAATAGGATAGACCTTAACTCCGACGAATTGCTGTTCTGAGTGGCCATATAACGTCTCAGATCAATGAGCCACGCGTGCTCTCACACATGACAGACCGGGAGGTACATGGTCTAGGAATCGGGTAAGCTTTGAATATCGCTGTTACCATATGCTTAGAATTCACGATAGACTTGGTAATGCTAAGCAAGTGGACGTTTTTCCAAGGAATTACCAATGCTACTGTCTGCGTTGGCAGACCGAATTAGACGTACGCCATCCGATAGGACGGGCGAGATTCGAATCCCGCTGCGGTAACATGTTTCCAAGAAAGTGCTTACTGTAAAACCCCACCATAATACTCAGATGTAAATTGGGTACCAACAGTCGTTGTTGGAATGACTGCAAAATCCTAGCAATCAAATCAACGAGTGAAATTAGGTCCCATGTTTAGCATTCTACAAATAAGGTAAGCACTAGCCTGAGCGTAGCAGAGGATATGCACTGCTGATGATCTCAAATAAGAGCGAAACTCAAGTCCAGTGCTTCCATTATGGACCGTCGTGTTCAACATTGTGAATAGTTCGATGGGCTTGGCACGGATGAGTAGTCATAAATATAAACAACATATTCTTCAAATATCGCAGAAACCAGGTGGCTTGAAAGCTCATTTTCATACTAACGACATTCTGATCGGTGCACCAGGCACTCGATCGATATCACATTACAAATGTGTTCGGATGTTATCACCCTTAACGCATCACGTCAGTTTCATAAATGAACAATGATTGCGGGACGCGAACACGAAATACTATTTATTTCTTATCACATCACTGAAGCTCATAGAACCGGGGTTTATCACCGGTTTAATTAGCACGAAACTGCACTGGTGATAAGATTTCACGCACTAGACAGGGTACCAGGCGGTGGCATTTATTTTTGCAACCATTATCGGTACCGGTTTTACACCTGTGAACGGTGGGGAGATAGGATTCGGCACATTTTCAACATTGGAAACCTAAGGGCGGGATACGAACTTAGACATTCTGATAAAAATTCACGCGTCTTGTCTGCCGTGCCATTTCGGAAGCATGACTTAGCGGGGATGTGGTGCCGTACTAACTGCCAGGTTCGTCTTACGAGAAATTCGGGGTTCGATCCCATTGATGTTGCTTCACACTGAGTCGTCACCACTCCAAGGTGTGAACTTGAGCAACGACAATGGTCTAAAAATTAACGGTGACAGTTTATTTGGTGAAATTTTTGTAACTGCTGAAAATTCGTTTATATGAATAAAGCCAATTTCTTCTTCTTCTATCAATCGTGTCCACCGGGGCGTAAAATCACGTCTATAGAGCTTTGTGTGAATGAAACTGGAGAGACGGGTCTCCGCGGCCTGACAACAAAAGGGCATTTGTGCGAAGTTAACCCTGCCGTACCACGCAGAAATCAACGGCTTCACTGCAACATGGTCAATGCTTCGCGAGAGAAAATCCACTCCGCGAACATTTCGAAGGTCGTGAGATATACTGCCTGTTAAACTTTCAAATAAATTTTAACATTAGAGGTTTCAACCCTTTCCAATGAAACATTGATGCAAGCTGTCTTAACCCCAATCTTTCTGTTGTCAACGAACAATATTTTGCACGAGATGCAGTAGTTCAATTCGTCCGTTTCTAAACAAACACCTTCTAATCAATGCATCATCGACAATCATACCCACAAAATGAGGAAATAGTGTCTAGCTTTCCTTACCATCTTATTTACGTGAAGTTTTTATACCTTGTGTAAACCATTTAGTTCGCAAACACCCAAAATAAAATATTCTCTGACAGGGACCGAGTTCGTGTAACGGCACTAGCGGATGAATCATATTTGTCCGAAAAAGGAATAGCAGAATTAGAGACAAGTTCTGGAAAATTGTTCGGTTGAAACATCCCAAACACCGGAAATTCGAAATATCCATTTTTTCTTATTTTCAATTCAAGGATTTCCCTGCAGTTGAAATGAAACGTGCTAACAGTGAGTAAACACGAGAAGGCGCCAACAGTAAGCAATTCCGTATGAGACAGTCCAGATTGGGCTTCGTTGAGGTTGACACGAAACACACCTTTCACATCGCTGAAAATTTCACGTACCAATTCAGCGTTGCTTCCCAATTGTCCAAAATATCGACGAAGCAAACTGACAATTATATTATTCGCAAGGTTTCACTTTCCTAAATCCAGGTTTCCATTGATGCCCGAGGCAAGCATGATTGGGAAACAACAGCGGTGCTATGAATCACCGTCCCAGTGAACAGATTGCCGCGTCAAACTCTCAGGTGCATGAAGCCGAGTCAATTAACTCGTCATCTCATATGCAACATTCAGACAAAATACCCTTTATTCAAACGAAGCGAATCACCAAACCTTATTTTTAGGAATCGTTTCTTTCTAGAAAGTGTATTCTGCCTTATGCATTTATTATTCGTAAGATTATCTCGGAATGATAATTGTAAGTGGATTCGCTTGGTTATCAACGTCTAATCTACGATAGAGACGCGAGCTTGAACGCTTAGACAGTTCAGTTCTGGCCTACCGTGGCTGATAAAGCCTAGAGCATGGACGGCGGATGAAAATGGAGAAATTTGCTTTACAGAGAGTTGAATTCGATGAGTCAAGCTTTGGGTGGGACTTGCGATACGAAGACATTTACAAGAGATCTGAAGGCTCTCGACTGTCCGTTTCGGAAGCATGGTATAAGGCATCAGATGGCTGAGCGCATACTGATGTACTGAAATCCTACAGAGTCGGTTATGGTACGCTTAACATTGTGAACGGAATTTTAATCTTATAATGGTACCGTACAGCTCCACAGAGCGTTGTGAAATATTCAGTTAACACATGCGCAATTCCAGGAATTTCAACCACTCGAATGATAATCAAGCATCGCGTTGACTATCAAGCTTCAATTGCTAGAGTTTCCTCGGATTGACTGATTTTCTTTGGCACATAGTTAAGATACACTGAGTTGTAATGCCATTATCTGGACGCCTGCGTAAATGCGAACTTTGTAATGTCTCAGCAGACAGTGCACAATAGTTCGGAGATCGCATCTACTCTTCCCGAGTATTCCGATGCACCTCACGCAGCTGGCGTATCACTTTCCGCTTACACAATGGCTGGAGACCACAAGACACCGACGTGTAAACCATCTCGATTCCTAAGTACGCACGTCGTGTCAGAAAGTGATATGCGGGTAAATAATCCTGCCACAAACGTCTACATTAAAGGTTACGAAAATATAATTGTCTAGCAGGTTTCGAAGCAACTTGATTAGCAAGAAAAACTGCCTGTTTATAAAACAGACAGTGATTTATTCTACGACAATAGGCAATTGGGAAATTTGCGCTTATTCCCAGGTGTAAAATAGGTACCGAAAACGGTTGAAGAAAAACTGTATCAACCTAACAGCCTGTACGGCGAGTTATCATACTGACGGGAGAAGACAGTAATAGATGGTGGATGCTACTAGCTCATTAATGTCGGTCGAAGGACAACAGTTCGGAAAATGCAAAAAATGAATCAAGTAACCTAAAATCACGCGATGACAATATGCGGGAAGTAGGCAAGTAGCAAAACTGTAGCCAATAAGCTGATACGTTTTGATAAAAAAGGAAGTCGGTTAATAACGCGACAATATGTGCGGGCGTTTGCTAACAGTTTATATAAACTGTGTGTAATTTAGCTTAGCAGAATAAGCGTTCAGGTAGAAACGCAGTGAATTCTCGCTCTCTACAAAATCACAAGTATTGCTTCGTGCGAATGAAACTGACAAGACAATTTGATCCCGAGAAGAAAAATAAATGACATCAGCTACGCACGCGTCCGTCTTCGTTCGAGTCACACATGGTGTTCAACGTTGCGAACAGCCAAGATCATACAAGATGCTAAAATAGGTGTTAAACACTCGCGTGAAAATTGCACCGGTTACTTTGATCGATTATACAAAGCTGAACAAGCGCAGCATTCCTTGTATGTTTACAAAATCAAACGATTCACGAGAAGCCAGGTTAGATGTGAACTTGGTGACAATGGCAGATCGGTGCGAGTGTGCATGCGTGCACTTTCGCATTCCATCTATGCTCAAATTTCGATGCGAATTCCACACTGCCGGTAGATGTTCACACCATGGTGTAACACCGGTTCATGGTGACAAACAGCCACCGATTTACGGATGCATCAAATGTAGTCGAAAATTCACACCGAACGCGCAAGCGCATTCGTGTATGATGTCGCGAACAAGCGAATGAAGGAAAGCGCAGAATCGAAAGGAACCTGCGCTTACTTTCATCCAATAAAACCTTCAACGCAATTTCCCCAACTATGGTGTGAATCAGGAATGAAGAGCGGAAAGCGTTTGTTGGTTAATTACTGCCTAATATTGTTTGATAGCTAAACCGTTCAGGCGGGTTACTGAACTCCGAGCAGGGAAACAGGTATCAAAACCACCGAGTGGCCAGATATTAGCGGACCTCATGAAAACTGAAATGTTAGTAATGACTAATTATGTCGGGAAAGACACGACGTATCACGGATTGGTCGTCGATTAAAGCAAAACGAAAGAAAAGCGCATCATCATGAACATTACACCGGTAGTAAATGCCGGGTGTATGTCATACAGCAATTACTTTCAATATCCTAAAAAGATGGAGAGGGGTGGGACCTAAAAAAGCTACAGAACCTGTAAAAACGTAGGCACAGACAGATTGGGATGAGTTGAGTACACCTAGCATGAAACATGCATTCAAGCAAGCGTTGGGGTAGTAGAGCAAAGTTAGCATGGCAGCTACCTTGCGGCTTTCACTGTCACGAACAATTACAACCCTAACTCGCCACTTCGCTTGACAACAGACAAAATCAATCAAACACTCCAAGATAATTTTGGGCCATATCGCTATGGGTAAGATACCACTTCGAACTCTCATGTTTTAGACCCCAACCTGGAAGACGTATTGCACCAACCGCAGCTAGTTTAACAGTCAAAGTCTTCATCTGTTTAAGCCAAGTCAGAGTCTGATCATCCTTATAACGACGCCATTCCAAGTTAGGAGTGGCGAACAAAACCGAGTTAGCAAAATGATGATTTCCCATTCATATTATGTGGCTTGATCAGCGAAGTCGATGTACGTTAACTTGTTTTTTGATGTCTACGTCGCTACCAAAGATTCTGTTACGTAGTGCCGAGTGTGTCGAATACCTGAAGAGGTCTTATTTCTTTCTTTCTCAGAGTCCAGGTTACACATCCGTACAGTAAAACCGCGCGAACGGTAGCCTTACAGACTCTGCCTTTGAGCTTTAGAGACAAACCTCTTTGACACCACAGATGACCCCGTTTACGAAACAGCTACTGTAGCTGTGGAAATGCGAGCAGAATCCAATGAAGTAGGCTATCGTCCAATATAAACGGTTTTTCTTTATTCAATCAAACAACGAACAATTTTTTAACGATCATTGACTAGCCATCATTCACACTAAACAATTTTCTTATTTCGTTTCTAGAAGCCATTTCACATGACTTGATGTCGAACAACGGTGACCTTGCGAGGTCGATATAAATTAAACGAACATGTGAAATCAAACGGAATCATCGCGCCCGATTCGCGTTAGGCAGTGGTTCAAGCACAAACGCGTGATACCAGCACAACACTAATGTTATTGATCGGCGCTAGAAGCTTGCAACGAAACACTCGCATCGGTCTAATTACTCACAGTTTAGTTCCACAAGCATCCTTGTAGGTTGTGGGCAGCTTCCGTTGACTGCTAGGACGCGCTTTTGCTAGTTAGAAGAAGAATAAATTGAGTTTATTCGTATACACAAATTTTCAGCAGTCAGTTCTCTTCAAACGGAAAATCATCACGTGACATCATCGAATTAGACAACCCGTTCGCTTAGCCGATATAAGGAAAAACGGGTTTAAATATTTTAGCGAAAACCAGCAGCGGTCGAAGGGGCACTTCACCACTGCCGATAAAATCAATGAAATTAGCTTCAAACAAATTTTCTCGAGTGATTTACAGACAGCGTGGTCTCGAAGAGGAGATGTGTCAATCTGCTTCGACACCGGGAAGGCTCCAGTCCCCCCATGCACGCCAAAACAAACAAAACATTTCAGTAACGCAAAACTGTACAACTATATACAACTGTAATATTACATAAACAAATGTACATGAAAGCGAGTTCGGTAGAGCGCCTTCCGCGAGTTTCACTCAAGCCTCCTCGTCTTCGGCGGTATCCTCTTCACCGATGAAAAATGCCACGTGCTCCGACCGGGGATCGTTGGATTGCAATCGATAATCCGTCGGGGTTTGTGATTGATAGGATGGCGCATCACCGTGATTAGAAAACTGGCAAAAATGTCCCGAAATTGCATCATAAGGAAGGGTACGAGAATCTACATTATCACTAAAATAGTAATAACAATAATATCGTGAAGCAAACAGGACAAATTATCAGATCCACACTGGTAATGGAACAGGATGCTGGAATTTCGTACTTGAGAAAACGGGTCCGGAGAGTGTAGTTGGCAACGATGGCAACCTACAAGTGAGTGGCACCATAGCACGGTTGTTGTTCTTGTGTAACAACCGAAGCACGAAGCGGTCTTGGCGACAAAATGTGTTTAACTAATTGGCGTTGTCTCTTATGTCGTGGGTGAACGTAATTTGAGTTACAAAAGGTTGAACTCGGGGGGATGAATCGGGTATCGGGAAGGACGTGGCTGATGCTGAATCGAGTGTCCTCCAAGCTGATGCAGACAACGTAATGGACGATAAAACAAGTTATGCGGTTTATCCTCAACAGACCAGACCAAATCCTGCACCCCTTACAATATAGCACCAACTAGGGGCTAGCGCGTGTATAAACAGGATCGCCGCTTCATGCTTTTGACAATAATCCCCAATAAGCCACGAAGGTAGAAGATAATAACTGGCACGAAAATAGTGTTTGGACTAACGAAACTTGATTCCATGGTAAAACCGTGTAATCATTTCGAAACACGAAGCTGCGAACCATAGAATGGTGACTTGGGATGATAAACAAGCGATCCGATTGAGAATACGTGAACGGCAACCGAGGCTGGGAGATTGAATGGACTTTACTGGCTACCTGTTTTCGAATAAGCTTCTAATGCACCCTGAGACCGCTTCGGGATGGATTGCTACACAGTGAAGGACGCATGGATTTTAAATACATCGAGGATCTCAAATGAGTTGACAAACGCCGTTAGCACGGAATTGCCATGGAAGTAAAAGCTCGAATGTTCGACCAGAGTTTCCGGAGATGACAGTACTGTCAAGGTCGTTCAATCTATGCACGCCAAAACTCGCAATGATTTGGAAGTATTGATCGTTTTTAATCAAGTGAACATAACTCGCCGATTTAATCAATATAGCAGCTTGGCTTCAAGCTTGGCTTCACTTTCGTTCATTGTACATATATATACAAATGAGCTGTAAATAAAACGATGCATTCTGTCAGTCGTCTTCTACCACTTTCGTGAGTGTTGGGTCAGCCGGAACTCGCTCCCAAAAACACAACAGACTTGACGAAAGTGAAGCCAAGCTACTGAAGCCAAGCTGCTATATTGATTAAATCGGCGATTTATGTTCACTTGATTAAAAACGATCAATACTTCCAAATCAGTGCGAGTTTTGGCGTGCATAGATTGAACGACCTTGACAAGTACCAGGAAACCGGGTAGCGGTATGATTCAACACAAAAGTTGATAAACGGAAATTGCTTCTTGCTTCCTACGAAATGAAGGCTGCTTTTGGTTGGCACATTAAACGCGGCAATTAGTAATTGGCAATGGAGGCAATAGTAAGTAATCAAAAAGTACCATAATCACTTTGCTTCAGCATTATATTCATTCTGATGATTTGGACACTCGCAAAACATTTGACATATGCTCTTTGAACCGAAACTGAGGAAATTTTACGCGAACAGCACTGTCATCTGTGACAACACCGCATGGAGAACGCGGCGGAAGTATACCACAATTGAGAAGCAGAAAGGCGAGTTGGTACGATCGGGTTCAATGATCACATTATGAACATAGAGAGAACGAAATGACACCAGTTGCTAAATTTGATCCAGTTTGGAGTTGACGTATCATTTGTTCTCAGTCAGTTCAATAGCGCGGGGTATTGGGACGAGGGTTAGCTGCCCGCCACAACAGCCTCGCCCGTGAAAATTCGGTTGCCTCAGAGGTGGGTCCCAAAATCCGACTAACCGCTGGTCGGAAACCATTACGTGATATGGCTACACCCAAAGTGTGTGGGGCCAACATGAGTTGCTGTGAGTCGAAACTTATTTTGGGTTATACCGTTTAGAACGAAACGCAAAATTAAACGCATTCAAACTACAGAGACGCTAATTGCTATACGTACACGGACATAAGCAATGCCTATTTATAACACACTATGTATTAGGCGGAAATACTCTATAGAATGTCAATCCCTTTAGATTAAGACCTAGGCTGTACGGTTACGAAGATGAGCTCCGCCTATCCCAGTACAAACATCAAGAACGCTTTCGCAACGCATGTAATACTCGGGAGTAGACAATCGGGACTATCTCTAGAACACCCCGGGTAATACAAAAATTTCACATTTAAATAGTGTAGCGGGCTACAATTTTTTGCTCCGAGAGATAAAACTATGCAACAATCGGTCAAATAAATACGCTTTACAGAATCACAGTCTTCACAACACTTTGCACGTGCCTTCATGAAGCTCCGTGCCGCTTTGACGCTTAATAACTCGCCTCAAAAGTGTCCAGTTCTTGATGGAACATGGCGCTACAGATTATCACATTACTTGCTCGAAGCTTTCCTTCAGTCGGCTAGGTTCCGTTAACATAAGTTCATCTGTCACAAGAAGCCCATAACCAAACTTTGGTCGTGTAATTCAAAAGAGAGCGACAGTAAGTTCATCTCACGGTCGCAGAAGAAAGAAATGGGTTGCAAACTAGTAATTTCTCTTGCAAACGGCAGTTGCGCTGCAAATAAATTTGAGATACGAAAGTTCGTCACATTGATCATACGAGTTGAGATGAACTTGCTCTTGACCGTCCACTTTGGAGGCATTGTGTGAAGCGTCATGCACGAGCTGGAGAACGAAAATCGCGCCGTCAATGTGCAACTGCCGCCGATCGGCCAAGTAATGCTTATTGCTGTGAGCGCTGCGGGAGAGACTGCTCTTCACGAATCGGTCTGCTTAGTCATTTGGGGAGCATTAAACCTTCATGCGCTTTTCATGTACATCCATGGTCAACATCGACCAGCAAGCATACTTCTTACAAGCTCTATATATATCGCCTAGACCGCCTCCGTAAGATTTTTTATTTCTTTAATTTTAAATTCGTATTACTGATAAGCATTTTGGCCACTTAGCTACCATAGGGGTCTTCTACGAAAGATGTTACAATCGTGAATGGAGACCACAATGGCAAACAAGTCCCATGTCCACTAAACATGGTGAATATCGCAACAGGCTTTCTGTTCATGGTATGAAGGTAACTGTACACTTCAGTTTACTTACTTATACACAACGATCGTTAACACGTTTCAACCGGAAACGGCCAACGAGAGATAAACTTATTTCCTGACATTGCGGTGAAAATGCTTGGTACACGGTAGACCGAGCCGGAGAAAGCGAACAAAGTCCATAAACAAGCACAACGCAACACAAGATTCCCACGAAACCAACAAAACACCCTATCGACCTAGCTCATGGACACTGACGAATGGTGGTAAGAAACAAACGCTGCCACCGCGATGAGGCGCAAGGTGACATTGTCTGTGTGCGTGGTTTGCGAGCTTCCCGTAGCATGTTCTTTGTCCATCATGGGGGAAAGCTGCTTCAGGTCAAATGGTGTCTTGTCTGAGACTATCCCTTGTCTACCATGAGGTGTGCGCATGTGAGTGTGACTCAGAGTGGTGCTTAGTCAAGCATCGACGATGCGAATCATGCACATCAATGCCTGACAGAGTTTGAAAACCTCGGTGCACCCGATGCGTGATATCAATTGATGTAGTGGTGTGGGCTAGCGAAGGTGGCAGACAATGGAGGTTGTATCTGTCTGACGTGTTCTTGTCAGCAATCGCAAACGGGTTCAACAACTTGGCTAACACACTCACGTAAGTAAGTAAATACATGTCTGAATGACGGACTCACCGATTGCGATTGGAAAACATCATCGGTACAAAGCTCGCCACCTTGATCTTCAGAAGGACTGTCGTTTTCCGAATCGGTCAACTGAAGATCTTGAGCAACAAGGTCACCAGTGAGCTCGGGCAGGGGCCTCGAATCAGCCGAAAATGAGAACTACCAGGAGAGTGGAAAACGACAGTAATTCAAAAAAGGAACCCGAGAGAGAGAGAGGAACCAATACGCTGAATATTTAATTGACATTGCTCCTAATGTTCACGAACGAGGAAACAAAACAAAATTATAGACACTGACTTTTGCTGGTTTTCAAATAGCTCCGGTGTCATTTTGTTGATGGTATATCGACCGTGAATGAGACTTTTGAAGAAAAGCCAGGAAGGTCATGCTGATACCATGTAAAGAGTCTAGTGAACAATGAGTCAGCGGACAGACTCATCTTTCAAGCCAGTAAATGTGTCTAAAGCAGCACCGTTTTTATTTAAACAAACACAATGATGAGTACACACACAAAAGATATGAGGACAACAATAATGATGATGAGGGCCAACTCCGAATTTAATGAGGTGAACTGACACCGGGTTGAATGCACCAGCACGCTGAGATCAGGGCCAATAAAACAACGACGTGAAGTTTGAATGGTACAAAAGAAAAACGCGAGCGGGGGGTGGTATCAGTCAGCTGCCGAGATAACGAAATAATAGATGCGACAGAATTGAAGCAATCGAAATTAAGCTGGAAAACAACACTGATTGCGCGAGTTTCTAGTTATACATTGCGAGTGTTTTTAAATGACACCAAGTGGGAAACCGAGTTGTCCGTCTTGTTGTACGCAAGATGTTTCATACCTCTGCGGGTGAGGCCATTAAATGGCTTCATGTGTAACTGGGTTGCACATCAACAGGACATCGGTAAACTCTTCTAAATTGATCACCAATGGGAATAGGCCCGGCAGGATGTGCACCGGACATTGTATTGCTTGGGCATCGACAATTCAATAGCCCAAGTGCAGTCTATCGAACTCCTTCCAACTTTGATTAACCTCAGGCTTGTGCGTTGTTACAGACCCACGAAAATATGGCATCTTAGATAGGGATTACGAGACACCCGAAAAGCGATTATTTCTAAGTATCGCTTTGTCGCCTCGCTTACATCCGGGCTCTTTGTAAATTAACGATTGATAGACCGTAAAATTCTTGCATTCAATGCTCGGATCACTAGCAGCCGGTTCAATTAAAGCGGATAAAATGAGAAAGTACGCGTAAACAAGCAAATAAGAAAATGCATAGCAAATCATCGAGTGCAAACAGCGAACGATACAACGAGTTCAGGGATACACTTTCGATCCTTAATTAACTAGAATTATTATGCGAGTAAATGTGTTCTCGCTGTTGACGATCCCGGCGAAACCACACTAAAACACTTTTGAGTTCATCATCTGAGAGCACGAGAAAGTTAGAAAGAATGCACAGAATTCTGCTTTAGTACGAGGCACCGTAAACGAATGGAGATGAGAGGGTTATCGGTTCTAAAACTACTGCCAAGTGAAACGATTTTTGAAAATGGGGCAGAAGAAACGAACACCATAGATCAAGTCATCTCTGGTGTTACGGAACACACCCCAGTCAAGTTTCACACACGAAACAATTTACACTGAATCACATTTTCAGCGAAAACAAAACGGAATGACCGCAGTGATCACGAATGCAACTGCATTCGAAAGTTAACCTTATTTCAAAGTAATGTGTTGCTCACATCCCCATCCCTTACACACCACTACCGGTTTCTGGCTGTTTGCCATCGTCAGGTGGCATACAAGCATAACTTTGTTTACCACTTTACCACTGTTTCAAGGCTCACTGAACCTGATCTTACTGTCTCCACCTGACGACGGCAAACAGCCAGAAACCGGTAGTGGTGTGTAAGAGATGGGGATGTGAGCAACACATAACTTTGGTCATCCACAAGCGCCTTGAGTGCTTTGACCAAGAATCACTTTGTGATTCTGTGTCTGAACATCGTGGTTCGTTGTACGAACCCTATATAACAGTGGCATACAAGCATAACTTTGTTAACCTTATTTCATTGACTACTTTCGATAATCGTTTTGGAATCGGGAAGACACATACGCACACACGTTTGGTTCGGGTTAAACACCCCACACAGGTGCTTTGTTTCTAGGTCAAATGATGACCCATTATGCACATCTCCGCTGCGTGTACATTCACAAGGAGCAAACAATGACAGCTGCCTCAGGTCACGCACATATCAGCGCGATGATAATGCATGCCCCAACACTAAAAGCTATGAGCTTGTTCAGGACAAGAAACAAAGAGCGTTAACTCCTCTCATTATCGCCATGTGCGATCACAGCGAAACCGGGTAAGATATCCACCAGGCCATAAATGACCTGCGAAACACGCAAATTTCACATTAACACAACTCGAGGGAGGCTATAGCTTCTGGGAAGGGCCGAATATGAATGACAAACGAATCGAAACGATTTGAATCGGTGTGTAAGTGTCCATAAACTTAAAAAGAATGATTAACGTCGCTAAATCAGCATTGATAATCGGGGAGCGCAAAGCTGTGAACTCATAGAATTAAGCTGTCGGGAAGAGAAGTTGCAAGATCGGGGCAGTATTAGTGATTGGTGTGGATAGGCCCCTGAAGCTGAATCACAACACCGGTCCATAGAATAGAACGCAATGAAAGAAATACAAGTTTAATTAACCTATATCAGCAATTACTCATTGGTCAACCAGGAGGTGTAGGATGATCTGAGAAACGGAAGACCCTTCCAACAATCCTCTAAAGCTAAATTCCTCGTATAGAAAGATGTAATGACAATAATGGCAATAGAAAGAAGTTGAAGTGACGGTAGAGCACAAAGTATCGAAATTTACAGATACCAATAGTAACTAAAAGCAACAAAGGAATGCCAAATAGACTGCAGCACACCAATATATTTTGTTTCTAGGACTATAAACAGGGTAAGGGTTCATTTCTGAAACATTTTCATATATGTTGTTAGAACTCGCTTGCACAAAGCAGGCCGAGGAAAGGAGCCAATAACGATGTTTAATTTTTGCTGAGTGTTGCCAAATCAAGACCAATTACTGATACATACAAGCATAAAACAATTGTGAGAATTAATATAAATCGTACTATACTTCAAGATCTCCGGAATATTGGGTGGCATAAGAATGCGACGTTAGTATACCACTATGTTACTATGATCGTCAAACGCCACTTTCGTGAATGTGACAGATTGGTCAGAGTCGTATCGTCTGATAATGCACACCCACTGCATGAGGTCTTTATGGCTAGCAAATCGTTCCTAGCTACGCGTAGTCAACATATCGTCCCGTATGCAAGAACTGAGAAATTCAAAAATTCTTTTATTCCTTACCTGGCTCGATATTTGGTTGATCATACAAAAGTTATTCTCGATTTGAGGAAGAAACTGACAGTATAATAACTGAAGTGGGATCATCCTTATTTGGCATGTCTTTTTTGAAAAATGTACATTTTATTTCGTGTGGTCGAATTAATAGTATCGCTGAAAATTCGTGTACTCGAATAAAGCCATTTTTCTTCTTCTTCTACTGAACAATTGTAAGTAGTATAGCCAAAACAAATTTGAAGAGGTATATAAACGCGAACAAACACCGAGTTTGGGCTCGAAACGTACACGAGTGTCCTCATCTGCAAAGACGGTATCATCCAAAGCGAAAGATCTATCAGCAGCGGGCATATCCCATTTACGTAGATCAACACTATCCTCGGTGTCTTCATCGAACACAATTGGAGCCCCGCGGCTTTCTTCATCATCGGTTGGAGATGGTTGTGCAGATCGCGATTGCGGCAGGTCACGGGCAGGGCTGGATGGCAATGATGCATACAAACGCCTTTCAGCTGACAAAAGAAAAGGACAGAGTGAATCAGTCAATAGATTAATCAAAATGATTTTATTAAAACCTGGTAGTCAGAAAGATATCGGAAATCACAAGTCTGATTCAGGCAAAATGCCGCTCAGTCATAGACTACACATTGGCTAATATACAGTCAAGATGCCCAGGCCTAGACAGGTATAGGAAAGAAAATAGCAATGACAGTGAGACTTCAGCGTGTTTCAGCATGCAGCTCACTACCGGTGGCCAATTAATTTAGCACAGTGTTAGCTGCACAATACAGAAGTAATGCGCGATTGCACATCTGTGCAAGCTAGAGAATTACACTTGAAAGCCACTATTAAAAAGGGTACTTACAAACAACCACGGTGTTCAAATAATACATAATCACAAAGTGATTCCAGGTCAAGCACTCAAGACGCTTATAATTGATAAATGTGGTGTTGCATTCTCATCCTGAGGTTACACAACACAACCAGTTTCTGTCTGTTTCCGTTCATCAGGTGAAAACAGTAAGATTAGATTCACTCAGTCCCTTTCTTTGTAAGAACCCTAGCTAGCACCACTTTTTGAAGGCTCGCTGAACCTAGCCTTACTGTCTCCATCTTGCTATGATGGATGAATCGTTGATGTTGCAGCAGAGATAGTCGTTGCGTTCTATCAATCTATGCGTTGTTATTAACCCAACAGACAGGAAAACAGAACAAGACCGGAATGGAACGTTGATCGGGAGTCCAAGCGCCCAGTGTGTGCGTTTCGAGGGTACACCATAATCGTGGGAATGTGCATAGTGGGAGCGACGGGAGTTTGTTGTCACGGGCGAGTCAAACAATATGAATTTGAAGATGGGGATTGTTGCGAAAGTACAACATGGCTTACCCAATAGCAATTTCTCATCCCTTGCGACTTTGGTCGATCAGAAAATTCGGTTTCTTTTATTCGTTGAGAGGGTGTCTCGCTAACACATCTGATGACCGCAAACATCGAGATGTGAGCACAGCAAAAGATGCACGGATGTGCAATCGTAAAGTACTTCGTGCTGTGTGGCTTACACCGTGCTAAATTGATTGGCCATCGGTAGTGAGCTGCATGCTGAAATACGCTGGAGTCTCACTACCATCTCCATTCTCTATTTCTTTTCTCATATCTGTCTAGGCCTGGGCAACCTGGCAGTATCTTCGCCCACGTGCAGTCTCTGACTGTACAGCACTTTGCCTGGATCAGGCTTGTGCTTTCATGCCATGCACAGCACAACATGGCAATCACAAATCATAGCAGATCGCACAGGTCACATTTGCGGTGAAGAGCGCCAGCAAATTTAATAAAATTAGGGGCCCGACAACAGAGCTCTCAAGTTTACCATTCACGGGCTCCAATGCAAAACAAATGCAAGATATGGGAAATGATGGTGACTGATAGGGGAATTATATGGAAAAGAAAATTTGTTAGTAACATTTCAATTCTGAGACGGGAGATTTATAAGACACGAACAGGAATCAAGTTCAAATTGCACTTACCTGACAAATCTGACGAAGCTTCTGTGCAAAAAGCATAACTTTACCAGCAAACTGCTTCAAACGATTCATTGAAAATTTTTCTTTTCACGAAAAATGTTTACGGTACTAATGTTAGTTGTCTCGAGACGATACAGGCCTGTGAGCGACCGCATCCCACGACTGGGACGCATTGCTAGCATCTATTTAGCAACTATTTAGAATTGATAAAACAATAGAGAAGGCCGTTGATCGATAAGCATGCAGGATTTACATGAAACGACAAACCCGAAGCCAAGCGAACTGACACACATTCACAGACTGCACAAGAGATAAAACAACAGCAGGCTTAAGAGAGACGAGGGAATAACAGCAACGAGATGGAATGATGTTCCCGCGCATAGCTCATTGCCAGTAACAATCAGTTTAGCATGGTTACTGGTCCAGCATAGAAGTGGCGCACAATGTGTACATCCGTGCGACTATCGTTGTAACAAACAAGGCGAGGTCGGTGAACCGCATCCGTACACCGAGATACAAGCATTCGCTTCTGTAGATAAAAAATCCTTCACAGATAATAGCGCGCTGATTTGATTTCAAAATATTATGAGCCTTATGACATTTGAACGACTCCAAGTTTGTGAACCCATAGTGGTGCATAATTACCCTTGAGGATATGCCTCAACACTTGGCGGTCTTACGGTAAGCATCTTATTAATGTGTGCATGTGCCAAGTGGTATGACGAGAAAAGCTTGCCACCATGCAAGGAAGCTGTGCTGCTGATCTTGGTATACTCCTTCACGCAACTTTATTGTCATTTGTATGTGCCAGAGGCGCAGACCTGTCAGACCAGTCTGTATGAGCTCTATCATTAAAGCCGCAGATAATTTGACCAATGCTCCTTCCCTTATACATAATGCACTCATGACCGTAAGGAAGTTAAGCACTGGTGGAGTGTTGCCATCAATGAGAGACAATGGATTACGTGTTATAAAGCTAACCTTTATCTGCATACGTAGATCTTGAGACGTCCAAACTTTCTTCATCTGATACCCACGGTTCTTGCGGGGCGTGCTCGCTGGAATGTCCAAACTGATCCGTTTTACACTCATCAGCGACCTTATCACCTTCCGCCTCGACATCTTCATCATCATATTCCAAATCCACACCGTACCAGGCTGCAGAGCGCTGACGGAGAGAACGGCCGGACGGGGTTTTAGCGCTCTCACTGGGGTCGAAAGAACTCGACTCCGAAACGGAAGGTTCCATTCTCGCATGTTTCTCCGCTCGATCAGGTAGCGGACATTCTGCAGGTCGTTTGACCGATTTCCGGCTTTCTAAAGAGCTGCTTGCTTCAGGATCCACTGACGCCAGTGATTTTAATTGCCTAAAAAGGAAGTATAAGTTTCAACAGCACACGAAAGGTAGCCAACATACAGAGATTTTGTAACAGGATAATGCAATCCCGGAGAGAAATCAAACGCATACGAAAAAGGTTAGTGGATTGTCTCGGACAAGTATGCATGCAACAAGGCACAAGCTTTTTCTGACATAGAAAGAGCGTGATTAGGGACATAGTGGCAACGAGACTAAACCATTGCTTTACAACCTCGAACCAAAAGAACAGGCACAATAAAACCCAGGCTTATATGCGACCGATCCATGTCAATAGGCGAAACATCACTACCGCCACTGTGAATGAATTACAACCCAATTCGCGAACAAAAACATCGACGTACTTGCGTATATTCGCCTCCAGGGTATCCAGCGTTTCCGCATCCTGTTCCAAGCGTTCCCGACCCACAGCCAGCATTTTCTTGGCCACTTCTGTCAACAAACTGTCTTGTCCGTTGAACGTCACGCAATTGGTGAAAATGAGATCGGCCTGAGTGAGAAACTCTTCGCGCGAGTGGAATCTATTTTCCTTGACCATTTTCTCCAAAGTCGCTAGATCCATGGGGCTGGAAATCACTTTGTAGTAATTCTGCCAACGAAAGAAAACCGATTGTTCGACAAACAAGGTCCACGCGCGGAAGGTTAAGTTAAGTTAAAAAGGGCAACAAAAATAGTCTCGAAGCAACTGAAAATCAATGTCAGATGAAGTTACATAACCCTAACTACACACACGCACACGTATAGTGTTGTTCGCCACTATCGGTCGCTGTCGACCATGGATGTATATCACTGTGGAGCATGGTGGGTTCATGCTCCACAGCGCTTCGAATGACTGAACAGTCCGATTCGGGAGGTGAACAATCTCTGCGGCAGTGTTCACAACACTTGCACGCTTGTGGCGTGATTTATTTTAGCCAGATGAGAGAAGTTGCTGCTCTTCCTCAACTTCCAGATAACGATTTACACAGCGCACCCAAAGTGAGCGGTTAGGCGCAAGTTTTTCCTAACTCATATGATAAGTGCTTGGCGAAATTCGCTCAACAACGCAATCTCAAACAAAACCCAAGTTGACAGAATCAAAGTTCACAATCATTGACGAGTGAGGGAACAGTTGCAGACAAAGAAATTAGTCGCTGAAACTTAGAGCTTTTGCTCCTCATGCAGAATCAGTTGAGGTCACGAGTGTAGAAGAGAGGAAAGTACCAACGTGACGCTGATTCGGTCACTAAGAAATCAAGGAAGATAACATACCAACAAATACGTAAGAAATATATAGCTTAAAGTGCACGAATTGTATTTTATGCAGTTTATTAAACGGCCAGAATTAAGGCATGCAATTCCTTCCAACAAAACACCACATATATTCGTTCAGAATGACAGCTTCTCTGCAAACCCGCTTATCAATCTCCGTGTCTAGCGAGAGGTTATTCGCAATAGTTGAACCAAGGTATGTGAAATGATGTACTGATTCAAGCTGACAGTTTCCAACAGTGATGATGGGAGGCGATACAGTCCCTTGACCAAGGACTTTGGTCTTGCTCATGCTGATTGTTAGCCCAAAATCTTTACATGCCGACGAAAAACAGTCGGTCGACATTGACCGAAGGAGGCCAACAACAATACCGAGTATGGTATAAAAGTACAAGCCTGATTCAGGCAAAGTGCCGCACAATCAAAGACTGCACGTGGGCTAAGCTACTGTCAGTTTACCCAAGCCTAGACAGGTATGAGGGGGAAAAAAAATGGTAGTGAAACTCCAGCGTGTTTCAGCATACAGCTCACTACATGTGGCCAATCAATTTAGCACGGTGTTAGCCACACAGCACAGAAGTACTGCACGATTGCAGATCCGTGCACACATATCGAGTAAATGAGGATAAGTGATAGGATAAAGGAGCGTCCTCCAACGATCCCTTAAGTAGACCCCGGTTAGTGCATCGAGAAAGAGCATCTGAGAAATCAATGGTGTAGCACACGAACACCACATTTGCAATTCACCACCAGTTTCAGGTTGTTTGCCTTCACTAGGTTGACAATGACAGATTGCTTTAGTGAGCATTGAAGCAGTGGATACTTGGTGAACAATGTTTGAACCACGGCAATTCCAGATTACGGGTTAGACCGTTTGCAGATGACCAACGCATCGTGTTACTAATTCCCGAAACAAGTTTGATTTAAATTGAAAACCGACAAAAACAAACAAACACAATGCGTACAAATATCAGCATCGTGAAAACCGAATATGGTAGAATTGATCCGCTTACAGGATAACGTTTTTTGTCCACGGGAGTATGAAACGGCCGACTGTGTTCCACTAGACGCATGGCCTCAATCGCTTGCTGAAACAAAAAGTTCAAACCGACCAGATCATCCTCGTCCAACAACGGGTTGACCATGGACTCGAGGCGCATCAATTTCATTTCCTTATGACAGAATTCCTCCATCACATAGGAACACATTTTCATCGCGGTCTCTGTGTACGAGCTGTAACGTCCTGAAGTGGAAGACGCGAAGCAAAGAGTGGTTAAGCTCACGACTAGTCAGTTGCAACCAAACGCTTCCACAGAGAAATGCGCACAAGGCCCGGTGTGTTAAACTCATTCTGATGTCCAGAAGTCGAAGGTGAAAAAAACAGGTGCTGGGGGGTAGGCGTGACACGCATCGACATGTATTAAATCAAGAAGCGAACCTAAACGACAGTGAAGTAACTCGAGATTCCAATCGACTCAACACGCAGCAGTGTCTGACAGCGCTTATACTAAGGTATTTGCATAGTAAAAAGACAAATATTAATGACCTCTCACACACAAAGCCACCTCAATGAGTCACGTGAATCAGCTCCACTAAGCGAACCGGCAGATCGAATTGATTCAGAAAGCGAAAATCAATAAGCACAAGGCTTGATGATCAAGTTCTGAGGAATGTGGTATAAATGATATTGCAGCAGCGAAAAGCTATCACATGGGTTATTCGATACCACGCCGGTAGGTTTCACGGGACTGGCACCAATCTCCGACTGAAACCAAACGATACAGGTTGTGATCACTCACTTGAGAAGAGTTGCCTAACTGTGAGAGATTTTTACCGAACGAGCATTTCAAAGTTGAAAATATCGAAAATCGAGGCTAAGTTAAGTTACCAACGAAGGGTCATGGGGCAATAAACGTGAATTATTAGTATTACAGACATGCAGTCACTTTTGCATTATGAAAAAGAAGACTTTATTCGTATACACGAATTTTCAGCAATTAAATTATTTTCCCCAAAAAGGTAAGAAAAATTGAAATGTATAAAATCACACAAGCCTGATCCATGCAAACTGTCGCACAATAAATACTACACTGTCAGGTTACACAGCCATAGGCAGACATGCGAATGAAATTAAAAATTGACGAGATCTCAACATCAGTTGTCAAGGCGCATCTTCAACTCTGAAACAGCCATCGATGGATTAACCACGTATCATGCCAAGTAAGGAACAAAAGAATTTCCGAATTTATTAGTTCTTGAGTAGGGAATAAAATGTTGACTTCGGGTGGAGGAAAAAGATTTGCAGGCAACAAGGGTCTTGTTCAGTGGAGGTGAACTATCAGAAGAAATGTTTTTGACAAGTCTGTTGTATTCACGGAAGCGATGATCACCAATGGTGTCTCGAATTAAATCCGCCGAAACACAACTCAATCTTGAGATAACCTTAATACCTCTACTGATAAGCGAAAATCCTTTTCCAGAAGGCCGGGAAAAACTATAGGGGATGCAAGAAAAAACAAAGTTGAGTTACATTGGGTGGGATGGAGAGAGAACGGAGGCGAAGAGCATAGAATGACAACCTGAGAAACTTACAGGAATTGTGTGGTCACTGATTGGACCAGCTTAGACTGTCGGATATTGTAACGCCAAGGTACTTGAAGCTACTGCATCTCTCAAACACCCAGCCATAAAATGAAGCAAGAGGAATGTCTTGATACAAAGCTAAGCACCGCTATCCAGTCATGTTGGAAAATACCATTTCGTTACAATCGATTGGAATATGTTTGGTACGATTGTGTATTCATAATACAAAGAAATTTGAGTGAAATCGGTTAGAATGGTGAATGAAAGCACAAGCCTGATCCAGGCAAAGTGCCGTGCAGTTACAGACTACACGTGGGCTAAGATACTGTCAGGTTGCCCAGGCCTAGAAAGATGAGAGAAAATAGAATAGAATCGGTTGGAGCTCTAACCGAGTGCTAGTTCGTATAAGAATGAACTTGCCAACAACACAAAAGAAACTCCAATGGCGCAAACCAAAAGAGCGAGATTGCGGGTTAACGAACTCACCGTTATAACTCAAAGAGTTATTGTAATCAATCGAATGTCGACCAAAAACTCCTCGCGTGTAGCGTAGTGGTTCTCGTTGATTTTCATTCGGATTTGGGATAGATCTATGGGATTTTGGATTTGGGAATAATAATTCGGAAAATCCTTTCCTTGACGGGGTGCATGAAAATTTTTGAGCCCGGGATTTGCGTCAAACCCTGTAATTGCAGAATATCAATGGGGAATGCTGCCTGATTCCAGCTGATACGACGCATACGTTCAATATGTATGTATGTATGAAACAATAAGATTGACAGCGAAAAAACCAACATAACCTCTACGCGTTGAATGGGATTTTGAAAGGATAAGCAAATGGATGCAGAAAATGGCAAGTGAAGTTGCGAGAATGAAAATTTATATGAAGTGAGTTGTCGCAAATTAACACACACGTGAAATACATGCAAGAATAAACGTCACATACACATTTGAGGTGGTTAGTGATGTGCCCATTTAAGATCACGTATGATACCACAAGCCTGGATCCAGGGAAAGTGCCACACAGTCACAGACAGCTCGTAGACTAAGATGCTGTCAGATTACCAAAGCCCAGACAGATATTAGAGAAAATGGTATTGGGACTCTAATGTGTTTCCGTTTGTAGCTTGTGAATTAATTTATCAGTGAACGTTAAACGCTCACTAAAGAAAGCCAATTTTTTAAACCCCGTATTTTGTTTAGGTCATAATCATACGAAACATGAAGGTATGAAATCTCGTGGACGAAGGCTAACTTGAAATGACAGCGCTTACTTTATAAATGCCTTCAAAGATATGATTCAACGCAACACGAGGATCGATTCGACGTCGATTTCCCTTGTGTTTCAAACCAGTAGCAAGATCATCGGGCTGTATGCTCACGGAAGATCGACGTCCACGACCAACAGATGCTCGACTCGCGATGGCCCGACGACTGGTGCTGGCCGACTGTACCATGGCAGCAGCCGCATTCAAACGATCCAACAGCTGACGCCGAATTTTCAGTTTCAAGTTACGTCGATTTTGTTCATTAATATAACGAGTTATTCCCGAATGGAACTTCAGCTTGGTTCCTACAACCTGTAACAGTGAAATAAAAGATCAATATTGAAAAAGATACACGTGAGTTAAATAGTTGTGCGATGACTTACTGTAACCGCATCGTCAGCGAAACGCGTAGTTCGATCAGATGTTTCACCGGAGGCACGCGCAAGAGTAGCTTGTTCGTGTGCG
Source organism: Atriophallophorus winterbourni (assembly GCA_013407085.1). Taxonomy (NCBI): domain Eukaryota; kingdom Metazoa; phylum Platyhelminthes; class Trematoda; order Plagiorchiida; family Microphallidae; genus Atriophallophorus; species Atriophallophorus winterbourni. The sequence goes on along the minus strand of JACCGJ010025883.1, from coordinate 69,427 downwards.
GAATCCCGTGCATCCTCTGGAGATGTTCGACTGTCCACCTCCTTGTCTTGCTCAGCTAGCAATTCGCTAACAGGACGTGAGGCCAGCGCTTGGGCTTCTGCAATGGAATCAGGAACTTTTGACGATTTTCCCTTGGTTTTATTTGCACTTCCCAAGGAACGGATGCGCAGAGGAGTTTTAAGACGACCTTTATCCATCATGTGGGCACCAGGGGTAGGGGTTTCCGATACAACCGACTGACCGTACATCGGGCATTCTTTGTTCGTTCGCATATGACCTGTACGAATAAATTACCCCGAGAAGTAATTGGTGACGAATGGGTGAACGGCAGACAGCTAAAGAGGATTACCATCACACAACGCGAGCAAACTTTAACACTCTAGCTGCAATAAACCGGTGTGCAATTGTGCAGTAGTTCCGTACAGTGTAGGTTGTTGATGTTCTTGCTTTTGCCTTTGATTTCAACCAAGGATGTGCATCACAAGCACACGAAGGTTTGATGCTCCGCAGCACTTCGGATGACTAAACAGTCCGATTCAGGAGCAGCAATCTCTCCCGCAGCGGTCACCGCGATTGATAGTACTCGGCTGGTTGGCGGAAGTTGCACGAAGGCGGTGTGATCTACGATCGGCAAACAAGAGCAGTATATGCTCACCCTCACTTGTTCAAGTAACTCCGAGCGAAATAGATTGCCACCGGTAATGAGATATATTTGAGATGTTTTAGCCTTACTCCCCGTATGTGTTACTTATTTGACTAGGCCTGGGAATCCCGACAGTATCGCAGCCCCCGTTCAGCCAATGACTGTATGACACTCTACCTGCATTCAGACACGTGTTCATATATACTCTAGTTGACAACAACTTCAGGTATACCATTGAAGTGTTTACAAGCAAAAAACCACAGAGAAAGTTTTTGAATCAGATCTTTAAGTGTCTATAACCACCACGGCTTCCAAGTTGAGCGTCTACAGGCTAGCGTACGTTTATAAAAGCAATCACAACTGGGTAATCTGATGATGCGACATAATGAGGCAAAACAGTTTTGGGAAATTGTAGAAAAAATGTTAACCAAAGTAGATAACAGAGATTGAACTGTTAAATAAACTGTCAACACCTTAGCCGAGAACGTAAAGTAGTTTCTTTGTCATGGAGGTTTTAATCCAGATATTCTGATTCGAAAAAATGATACCGACAGCGAGACGAATTTTCTGATGCAGATTGATGGCTATAGGCTTATTGTCTCGATATCACAACAGAAGGTCTTTATACCAGGGTGTAAACTAACACTCATAATGTTTAGTTGGGGGCTGTCGGGTATGAAAGCACAAGCCTGATCCAGGCAAAGTGCCACACAATCAGAGACTGCACGTGGGCTAAGATACTGTCAGGTTGGCCAGGCCTAGACAGATATGAGGGGGGGAAATAGAAATGGTAGTGAGACTCCAGCGTGTTTCAGCATGCAGCTCACTACCGTTGGCCAATTAATTTGTCAAAAGTAGATGAGGGTGCGCACTAAATAATCTACAGATTAGAATATAGAAACAGGGGAAAAGGACAGGACTCAAAGCTGATGCGTCCGCAAAAACACGTACCGGTCTGTCCACAAGCACCACAACGCATTTTGATCAGCGCGGAAGTCAGTGGTTTTTTGTGACGCCGTCTTATAGTCGCACTGGATGACACGTGGGTACGACCAGCAATAGAAGTGCCACCACGTTCTCGCATGATCGCTTGCTGTTTACGCAGACGACGGAGTTGGTCCTACGATGGAACACAAGGGTATGGTGGGTTGAGAATAGTGCAACGTAGACAACCAAAAGATGAATTTACCAACAACGGGAGCAGTTGAAAATTACACTCACAAATTACCAAACAACATATCTGTCACGAAAGTGAATAGCAGAGTACAGGATGAAACAAAAGACCGAATTTAGGCGAACCCATACTTGTAAGCGGCGCTTTTCTCTTCGCTGTTGTTCTTTGAACTGATAATCGGAATCCACAAAGTTGTGAATAAAATCGTCACTCCGCGTCTGACGAATCTTCAGATAAATCTCTACGACCGGGGACCACGGAACCAATTCAGTACGCGTATACTGCTGCCCACCTTCCGAGTATGTTCGAACAATGCGGAGCATTTTACGCACAGCAGAAGGCCACGGGGGTGGTGAGTCTAAAACGGCACCCGCAGCGGTCGCACTGGCTTCATAAACCGCACCGTTACGAGTGTGTCCGTCAATCGGTTCTGCGCTATCGTCGGAAGGTTGGATGGGTGCGGCGGTGCCAGAAGTGATTTCTTTCGATGATTGTCCGGCCGGATTGGTTTTCCTCGATCGTTTCGCGCTTCCGGGACACTGCAAGCAATCAAGCCGTTTGAGTATGTAGGAAATCATAAGATTGATCAAGACAAGGTGCCACGTAGTCACAAACTGCGCGTGCGGAAAGATAGTACCAGGTTGCTTAGGACTAAAAAACAGGTGACATATAAATCGGAATTCTCAGGTCATAAAGCTTAACCGCTTAATAATGTATCACTTGCCTTCGAATCCGATGCTAGTTTAAGGCGATCACGATCACCATCGGATACGGTTACGTGGCTTGTCCCAGTGAATGATCGCGCAGAGGCCGACAAACTGGACAACTGGACGCCACCAATGGAACTCGCTGAACCCGAACCTCCGAGTGCTCGACCCGAGGCATCTCCAACAGCCCCGGTAACTTCCTCCTCCTCCTCTTCACTGCTCACTTCCTCATCGGAACTCAGAAGCTCTGTGTTTGATAAAACACGATTTTGCAAATCAAAAATTCGTTGACATTCTTCCCGATAACATCGAACTTGTTCACTCATCGAAAGCCGGTTGCCTCTGGCGAATTTCGCAGAGCTTTCCTCCTCGCCTTGTTTAGCACGCTCAGTCGAAGCGAAGCGAACCATATCGATAATTTCCCAGCTGAAGTGAAAACATCGCAAGCAATCAACCATTTAGGCAGCGAGTATAGAGTTAGCGGATTGATACAACACTTTATTTTAACAAAAAGTATTGAAAAAAATAAAAACAAGTGTAGGGTGGAATAAATTCTTTAAAACTTGTTGAAAAGTTTAGTACCACATAACACACAAGGGCCAAATTGAGCTGAGCAACTCACCGCTTGAATGTCTTCAAATCCGCTTCACTAATTCCGAATGAACGCAAGAGTGCCCGAGCATCGCGTAAATGTAGCTTACGCAGATCCGCGTCGGTACCCGTGACGGTACGTTTGCCCTTCAACAACCCTCTGGCAACTTCCCCACCAGTTTGACGGAAAAGCGCGCCAGGTTTTGCAGACGTCTTCGAGTAGGAAAACGCCTCGCCACAACCAGTCGGATCAGCAGCACCGTGAAGTTCCAGAAAACAGCCACCGCGTTGTGAGGCCAGGTAAGCACGTGTTGTATTCCACGGAGCTGCTCGAACCTCGTCTTCCATTTTCGGCTGAAAGTAGTGTAAGTAATGGAAGAAGTAGTCTTGATGCAATAGACCACATCAAACTGAAAACATTGTGTCCAAAGATCGAAGGAATCAGAAGCTCATTAAAATATCACAGTGCTGCTATTTATTAGAAAGAGTTTTCAAAAAACCCGACTCTCAAGGATAAGATAAATTCATCCATGCTCCATGGATGTATGGAAGAACAATCTACGTATTGCACTGTTGGAACACAATACTCGCAGCTAAATGAAGACAGCTCACTAACACAATACTTTCTCAGCTGCTAAGGGAATCTCATCTAGCCACAGAGGAGCGCGGTAAACGAGTTGTGGTAGCAAAACCCAAACTTGGCTTTTTCCGGTGACAAAGTCAGAGCAACGTAAGCCCCCTTTGTGACTGGGAGGTATACTCAAATGAAGAGGTGAACAGGATGCATATGATGGTGGGTAACTTGATCACTTTGCAAGTGACTCATGTGGAAAACGTCGAAGACGCATCGCCAAGTTTGCAACCTGCCAAACAACCTGTCAGTTAAGATTAGAAACGAACTTTCGTATCGGATAGTGGTGTGCAGAACACTCTGACAGGAGACATCCGAACAAACACCGTAATGCAGCATGGATGTACTAGCTATCTACGCGTGAAGAGCTGCGAGTATGCGGCCCACACTATGTTAATCCTGTGAAGGAGTCTGCATTTTGTAGGCAAATCAGGTCAGAGGGGGCACAGTTAGAAGGAAAAAGCACAAGCTCGAAATTGTTCGACGCTTTAAATGACAACAGATTGCCCCACGATTCAACACGGAACACAGGTGCCAGACAAATTGTTATTCCAGGTTGTCATCGATCGATAATGACCTGTTGTTGGGGCATCACTACAGACTCATTACTCTGTGTGGCGCAGCGAGGTTTATAATATCATAAAAATTACGAACTAAACGCGTTCGCTTTAAATCACGTGTCCAAATAGACACAAGGAAGCGGGTTAAAACAATTGACTGTTGTAAAATCAATGAATAACAAGGAACGTGTCGACAACATGAAGAAGCTGATAATGCACTTGTCTCAAAACGAGATATGGGGCGTAATAACGTTACAAACAAATACATTGGGGGAGCATAGTAAATGTGTACCTGATCTTCTTTCTCTTCTTCTTCCTCTTGATTTTCATCCAACACGAACAGTGATTTTTCACCGTAACCTGCGTCCTTCAACCGAAGTTCCGCAGCCAACATGCTATAGTGAGCACAACAATCTTCCGGAGATACTAAATAGCGGACCTCTTCTTCCGACGGCAGACGGTAGTCACTGCGCAATACCCACCAGCTTGCATCCGACCCTGTGTCAGACAGAAGGTATTAGTGCGAACAACTCCAGAAAAATATGTATGAAATCACAATCCTGATCCATGCAAAATGCCACGGGGTGGCTACATGGCATAAGCAGTTAAAAACCCTTTCCAAAGTCGGCGCAGGGCGTCTTTCAGGACGATGTCTCCGCAATCAGATATCGCAATGGCTAGTTATGCTTAAGGATATGTCCCGAAACCTTGTTCAGTGGTGGTCTTGCACTAAGCATCTTCTTGGAGTGTTTGCTTAACCTTGTATGTTGTCAAGCGGAGTGACGAGAAAAGTTTGTTATGATACATGACAGTGAAAGCCGCAAGGAAGCTGCCGTGCTGATGTCACTCTACTCGTTCACGAAACTTGTTTGAATGCATGTTCCATTCGAGGTGTAGGCACCTCTTCCCAGTTTGTTTGTGCTTACTCTTTTATAGAACCCGTAGCAATTTAAGTCCCACCCTGCCCATCTTTGAGGATTTTACTTTTTCATGGTTGTGTGGCAGTTAAGCATTCGGTACGTGCTACCGGTGTAATGCTGTCTGTGATGATGATGACACATGGGCAAAAATACTGCCAGGTGACCAAGGCCCAGAGAGATGTGGAAACGCCAACGAGACTTCAGCGTGTCTGCACATGCAGCTTAATCCCGAGTCAACTAAGCACGGTGATAGCTGGCTCTGCAGTACAGAAGTAATGCACGATTGCATATGCGTGCACGTGGTGTGATCAGTAATCAGGGAGCGTGACGGATCAAGTGAATATTCACAAGGAGTACAGACGATAAAAAATATGACGTAAGTCATGGGACCTCAAACGGATAAACAAGCGAGTGGTTTACCTGTCCGCCTGAAATCGGCACAAACTTTCAACCGTTTCCGTACGCTACTTTCTGAATGGTTCGGAAAAGCTTTCCGAATCTCCTCGATTTTAATTCGTTTTGGTTCATCGGTGTTTTGCAAAAACAAGCGCAAAATGAACACTTGCAAGAAATCCCTGATGAAGTTGTTAGCACGTTTGGAATTCGGACCGGGGACTTCCATCAACGGAATTTGCTGACCGACAGTGAACACATCGCGAACACGTCGAATGCTAATCCCGTTACGGTTTCGAATGAGTAGAAAATCTGTATAGGGCATCGTGTGCGGGTAGATGGGTGCACGGTACATATTGTTCTCGAGTGTCTGCAAAACAATCACATGATACAATATAAGCTGATCTGCCTACTTATATGAAATAAGTAGTAGGTAAACAGTGAAACACGAACCTGTAAGCAACCACCTGGTCTCACGGTACCGAGAAACGGGCTATCGGTGGAACCGACGTATACCAGTGAACCGTAAGGCAGATTCGGAGGTTCGTTTGAAGCATGTGGAGCCGGGGACAAGCTTCGATCTCGTGGAACGAGCGGACGATAATAATTGATAACGCGCGATGCCATACCAATCTAAGAGGAGAATATCAGACCAGACGTGGAAACCACGGTAACAAAACATGTATTTGTATTTTTACGTCATGAAATGAAGTAATAAATTATATCGATGTGCAGTTCCACGACTTACTTGGGTCATGAGTGGTGGATATTCTTCGGAAAATTCAAACAACACTACATCACCATCAGAGCCTGATAAATCCGCAGGCGTCCGCATGAAAAATATATCTCCGCCACCGGTGACTGCCTTTTCTTCTTCCCTTTCACGAGCCTTTCTTTGGATTTGACGGACGAGGTTTGTGACCGGGAAAGGCACGTTGTACTGAGCCATAGGGCCGCGAACATAACTGAAACAATGAAAGATGGAGCATCAGGAACAGAGCAAAAAACGAGCAGGTTTATCCCGAATCAACACCAGAAGTAGAACAAGCCTTATTCTAAAGGTATGGGATGGCACAAGCCTGATACAGGCAAAGTGCCGCAGTCACGGACAGCACATCGGCTAAGATAGTGTCAGATTGCCCAGGCCTAGAAAGATATGAGGAAGAAGAAAATCAGGAAATGGTAGTCAGACTCCAACCTGTTTCAGCATGCAGCTCACTACCTTTGGCCATTCAATTTAACACGCTGTTAGCCACACAGCCCAACGTACTGCAGGATTGCACATCCGGGCAAGGTAGTTAAATAGAAAGAGGTCGATGTTGCTTCTTTCTGTTCCGTCAATATCGCCGTCCACACTGTTTTTCTGACCTGTCATTATCCTATTGCTTTTTTTGCTTATTTTGACCTTGATTTACTGCGCACAATTTGTCGTAATCTCGATTGCGTGGGACGGTCGGACATTTGAACTTGATTTGATTTTGACTCGTGTACGTAACTTGGTACGTACACGATATTGTTTTGACATTGACCCGGATCTAACCCGGTTAACCCAATAATTGAGGTATGTTTTTCAGTTATTTTGATTGCCTCAATATAGTACCGCTTTTATTGACAAATCCTCGTTGGTTCTGAAATACCTGGGATTTTGCGCGTAACTCCATATTGGGGAATTTCCTTGATTCTCAATAAGAATCAATAGTCGATAGCCATAAAAACTCATAACTTCCATTTGGAACATGAGTCTCAATTATGGATGTGCAAAATACGACTGAACATTTGACAAATTGGCAATGTTGCATGAAGGAAAACGTCAAATTTAATGATATACCGTAAAATATTGACTGTTGCTGTGGTCCTCTATGCACACAAAATAAAAGCAAACCAAATATAACTCAAAACATTGAACTCGGGTAAATAACCATCCAGGAAAAAAATTATACGATTCCTGAACCTACCGCTTTAACGGCACGCGATGGAACTGTCGCAAACGTAATTGACTCATATATGTTGGGAAAAACGGAGGCCAAAGTTCAACAGCTGGTGTGCTGTGTTGCAAGGGACCACACCGAGCCAAACCACCTTTTCCTAACGCGCCACCACGTATCGCATAATACTCATCATTGGACAGGTTCAACGGATCTTTCGGTGGGATGCCGGAAGCAGCGGCGGCAGCAGAGGCCAAGGCGGAACCCTCAGTATCCGCGTTAGCGTCATGGATATTTTCTGGGTTGGGACCATCACCAGATTTGTCTGCATCAGTTTGCCAGTCATCTTCTGCTAGCAGGCCGTGCTGATCACGAAAGAAAACAAGAAGCATTTTAATGAACTTTAAAAGAGGTGGACAGTGACGACATTCATAGCAATGTGAAGTTAGACGAAGATTTTGGTGGAACGTCTGAATAAGATGGCATCCACTTACGACGCACGAATATGCAAGCTTGCGGTACTGCACAGGTAACCGTGCTAAATGTATTTGTTAAAGGCACTGAACTGCATGTGTACACTGAAGTCTCACTGCCATTTTCTCATTTTCTCTTACATGTATACGTTGAGTAAGAAACTATACCCGATAGAGCTGAAATAGATATGAGGTGGATTTGCGAGTGAATCCATTGAAACGGTAAGTTTGACACCAGACGGTGACAGGACACAGATATTTTAGATGTGGATGCAGGATAATCATCATGGACAGTGTACCGAATCCTTAACTGCTACATAACCACGAAAAAGTAAAATCCTGAAATATGGGGAAGGGTGGGACTTAAATAGCTACGGATTCTATAGAAGAGTAAGCACAAAGAAACTGGGAAGAGGTGGCTACATCTCGAATGGAACACGCATTCAATCAAGTTTCGTGAACGAGTAGAGAGACATCAGCATGGCAGCTTCCTTGCGGCTTTCACGGTCATGCATCATAACAAGCTTTTCTCGTCACTCCGCTTGACGACATACAAGGTTAAGCAAAGACCAAAAGATGATCAAAGTGATGTGTTGCTCACATCCCCCGAAATTACACTCCACTACCGGTTTCTGGCTGTTTGCCGTCATCAGGTGGAGATAGTAAGATTAGGTTGAGTGCTTGACCACGAATCACTATGTGATTCTGTGTTTGATCATCGTGGTTCGTTGTACGAAGCCTATGAAACAGTGGCATTGAAGTATACACTTGTTGTACACCAAGATGATGTTTAGCGTAAGATCGCCAGTAAACACCGTTTCGGGACATATCCTGAACCGTAACTAACCACCGCGAAATCTGATCGCCGGGACTTCAGCCAACTTTGGAAAGGTTATTAGTAAGGGTTTTTAGCGCGTACACTACCAGATATATGCCAATCGCTATATTGTGTCACACAAAAAATCTGTTTCGAAGTCCGTAAATCGTGACCCGACCAGCATAGCACAGAAACAATTTGGTTTTGTTAGTCTCCTTCAGTTGATACTGAGTACACACTGACTACATTGATCACAACACTTCGTATTATCCTTGTATAGTGTTTAAAGAGTGAGTCACTGCTTGATTCCAGATACGTGCACTTCTGATTATCATATCTTATTGACCAGATGGAACGTTGAATTTAAGTGCCGAGATTTCACTACAAAATCCATCACCCATAAACCGGATTTCAGCTAGATCAAAATAGAGCTGTACAAACAGAAGCATTAAAGACAAATCACAAGAAAACTCACTTTTCCTAAAATCATTTTAACCTTCTCAGCACCATGTTCCGCTTTGGCCAAGGCTCCAGTCAGCATTCCTCGCGTAGAGGCCAATCCAAAGCTGACCTGCAAGCTAGCGCGATTAACCGGGGCAGTCGTTTTAGAGGATGGCGTTTGGAGAACCTCCTCGCCTTGCGCGTCCCAAGTCGTTTCCGTTCGAGGCTCCGCCGTGGCGGTAGAAGAAGCCCCGTCCACAGTAGAGTCAGCTGTTCTACTGAGGTGACGTTGCACACGACGGTTTTTTGAGGTGTTAGATACAGCCGTGGCAATGGCCGCGTCATCGATCGAGCCAAACAAACAAGATTCATCGTTATAATCCAAAGTTAGAAGGAAGGGCGGTGGAAGCTGATCAGACGGCAGATCCGAATCATAAATGATGTCATACACCCAAGAGTTGTTTAAGATTCCTTGATTTTCTATTGGAAAGATTGAATACGGGGGGTTTTGGGAGGAAGTAGAAGATTGGTTGGGAGACATTAGGTGCTCCATCAGGGTATTTGCTGGAGTTTGTCCATTCAAAGCCTTTGAGCCGACGATAAAAGGGAATTTTCCTTGATAAGTATCCTATGAAAAAGAACGATTAAACAAACGGAACGATACAGGCTCAACATTGGAATCATGAAAGCGAGGAACTCACTTGAAATGCCGCCATTGTTCGGCAATGCTGAGAAGGGATCCAACCGGCGTACGCGGCATTTAACCGTGAGCTGGCAGCAATTTTAGTGGCACTCAATTGTGGGTCGTAGATGATGTCATCTTCCCAATTGATCAGTTGATACGGGTAGAACGTGCTCTCCGATAACTTTACACTGGACACATCCATTCCCTCGTTTAATGAGTGCGCTTAGGTTGGATGGCAACACAGTTTGATGAAACAGAGCACACACACACAGAGAGCACAAATAAACACAACATGGGAAACGGTTGACGCAAAAATATACAAAATTAAAATCGCATTGTGAACAAGCCATGCAACCACAAGTGAATTAGTTAAGCTACTGTAAAGCGATGCAATTGTTTTCTGTTCAAAATGTTCACTGGATATTTTAATTTTTTCTCGCGGTTGGGTTAAGATAAAAGCGCTCATTGATGGCTCGAAAACAATGCCGTTGTCAGACTGCTGCTCCGTTTTTCACCACAGGGTTAAGAACAGTGCGTCGATTGTTAGATCTTGCACGGATGTGCAATTGTGCAGCATTTATTTGCTGTGCGGCTACCATCGTGCTAAATTGATTGGCCAACGGTAGTGAGCTGCATGCTGAAACACGCTGGAGTCTCACTACCATTTCTATCCCCCCTCATATCTGTCTAGGCTTGGGTAACCTGACAGTATCTTAGCCCACATGCAGTCTCTGACTGTGCGGCACTTTGCCTGGATCAGGCTTGTGCTCTCATACCATACCAATTGGGAAAGTTCCTATTAAAAATATTTTATCGAAAAGCTAAAAGAATACGTATAGCAACGGAAGCATTAAAATGTTCCTTTCAGTGCCGTATGATTCAGTGAGCCGATGCTTACCAGACTACAAGTAGTCCAAATATTGATTAACAGTGGTCACCAAAATAAAGCAAAATGCTAAAAAGAAACGGTGGCATGCATTCGCAAAAAGACGTGTCTTATAACTAAGCCGACAATAAAAGGCTACACAGCTTCCAGCTGCGCTACACTACTGGTGACAGCCGATTTAGCAGAAAACGAGGTAAGCTACACCAGGGAAGGTGAGTTAAAATCTGGATTGAAGAGCAGTGTCAACAGCAAGCGAACAAAGCTAGAAGTGACTAATTGCACTAAAAGTAGATGGGAGAATTCAGGCCAGGAATCCACGTTAGAAAAATACGAAATTGATCCGAACAATAGCGACACGAGTAAAAGTGGCAAATCTCAGTTCGCTGGTGGGACAAACAGTTTTTGTGTAATTTGCCCGATACCGGGTGTCTGAATTTGGCTGTAAGCGAGAGCTGAGACTCTGGCAGGCGAAAATAGGAAATTATGGCATTTTGTGCACAGAGACCGATACACACCACCATAAAAATATGGTTACCTATTTATAGTAAGAGCTAGTCGACAGTACAGGTGAAAACTCAGACGCAGGATTCTCCGTGGTGCGTTGGGATTATAGCCCGATTGAGTTGGACCTCAGCATCAGACTAAGCAGTCAAGTGATAGCTTCCGAGTTAGCCCTTTACTAGCCTTTACATCATTATCATCATGGACAGCATTACACCAGTAGCAAGTAATAAGTGACTAACTGCCATACAACTATGACATGTTAAAAATTCTGAAAAGATGGGGCTAAATGTTTCACAAGATGTGCCATTGTACTGTACTTCGTTGCTGTGCAGCTGACACCGTGCTAAATCAATTTGCCACAGGCACTGAGCTGGACGCGGAAACAAGCTAGTCTCACTATTATTTCCATTCTCTTATATCTGTATAGGTCTATGCTTAGCTCAAGTGCAGACTATGACTGTGCGGTTCTTTGCCTGAGTTTAGGCTTGTGATTTTATAATACCTTACTAGATGTTGCACACGCAGCAAGTGTACCCTCTTCACGACACCACTGGAGCCAAAGGAACAGCTAGGCTGATACGTTTGGACAACCATGCCGTCGGAAAAGTTGCCAGGACGAAGCTGAGTACAACTTCTAAAAGCCTAACGGGACTTGGGCTCCGAAATTTTCCGCAAGCTTGACTCCTACATGATTGGATATAGCCACAAGGCAGCGGAGGATCAAAATGAGAAGCAAACTGGTTTTGAGACGCCAGTCACTCACCTTCGTTTCTTCGTATGTTAGTAGAAAAAGTTCCGCCAGGTCAAAGAGAACCACACGCGTAGGCAAGGAGTTGGACTTGGATGTCAGAGACGCGTGTTGTTAGATTATTTTTGGAAATGAGAGCTTATCATAAAACCACCCCGGCTATGACAACCCCAGAACCAAATACCTTACCATTCTATAACAATGCACCGTGCTGATGATAGAACCTTCATAAATTTAAATTCGATTACTGTCAATATATTTTGATGAATCATTAGTCGAATGGCGAACATTCAAGCGACAATCCAGATGAGACAATAGGTATGAAAATAAATGACTCATTTGCGAAAATTTACTGGCATGGGCAGCACAATATCGCTCACTGAGAAAACCAAAGAATAACAGAAAAATAGCCATAAATAGTACTCACTTTTCACAGGTAAATTCTGCTCTCTCTTCGTTTCATCAAGCGGATCGATGGAACGCTGATCATCTTGAGCGAGTGCACTATCACCGCCAACGGATCCCGGGTTAACCGACGCAGAATCAGCGTGGTTGGAACTGACGAGACCGCAAGTTGGACGGCGCCAATCAGTCCACGTTGTGATATCCGCATCAAGAGGGATGCCTAATTGGTCATACCAATACTTGGCGGGACCCAGACGCCAACCGCGACACCTAAGGGCAGAGTGAGTTGAGAGAAATACTGAAAGTAGAACAACGTATAATGAAAAATACGAAAAAACATCGAGTTGATGGTGGTTCCCTTGCGGTAGAAAGTGGTTCAAGAACGGTTTATCAGAAGAGTTAGCAAAAGCCGATTCCGATAGGCCACCGACTTCATTAAGGTCAGACGACCTAGACCATACGGCATCAGAGATATAATAACTTGTACAGTACTTGAGAGAGGAATAATATATGGTATACACAGCCTAAAACTGATTTGGTGATGTCTGCGCTGAACGAAGAGGTAAAAAAGATCAGTTTCTGTTGAAATGATGGATCGCTGGTTAAAAAAGTTGAACTTTCAAGGTATTGCTAGATAAGATTGACACGGTCAAGCTATTCAATGTTAGACCGTTTCTTGGACATGATCGGAACGCTTGTATATATGGATAATTACCTTATTATAAAGTTGCACCAGATAGTACAAACAGAATGCACATTGGCAGCTTTTTAGTAAGCGAAATTCTGTCAAGATTGCGCGGCACCCGGGTAGGCGATATCGATGTAATATTGTATTTGATGATGATGGAGAGCAGCATGTCATAGTCACGGAGAATATATTAATTTATACAGCACACTACGGCATAAATCATATTGCATATACAACAAAGTAGGATAATATTAATTCGCTGGGGAGGAGCAGATACAGCTCTTGGCTGCTGAACGCAGATCACGCCACCGGCGTGCAACTGATGCAATACAACCGAGTTCTGACTATCGTTGCCAGCGCTGCGGGAGAGATTGTTCCTCCCGAATCGGACTTTTTGGTCATTCAAAAAGCTGTAGAACATGAAAATTCATGCGATTGTGATGTACATCCATGGTCAACATCGACCGAAGGAGGCCAACAACAACAACAACAACATAGCATACTCTAAAGATGTTTAACACATCACGCTAACTCTATCGCAACAGCATCATGTACACTGAATGCGTCGTGATTAGAAGACAAAAACGGTCATTTTCCAAAAAAATATAACCTACAGAGAGTTGAAATCAGCGAGTCAACCATTGGTCAGATTGCACTTGTGGTACACAGACGTTTCTAAGATATGAAAACTTTGGATTACGACATTGTGATTTGGGAGGAACTTGCTCTGACCGCTCGTTCGGAGGTATAGTGCAAAGCGTCGTCTTGAATTAGAAGAGAAGATGCTAAATGGAGAACACACTGACAGTGTGCAATTGCCACCGATCGACAATGTACTATCAATCACGGGGAAATGTGTAACAAGCGGACTGTTAGACGGGGTGTAGTAAAAAATATGCACTTGCGATTTACACTTACAGTCAACATCGATAGACCGAGGCTAATGTCTACAAAAAACATTCTTGTAATGCTCAGAACAGGGAGATAAACAATGACAGTGCGGACAAACTGGGAGTAGGCACATGCGGCTGGATCGAAACATGCAAAGCAAGCGCCTGGCATGTACGAAATCAACGTTCCGCATTTGAACAGCAAAAGAACAAGATGCCTTAGCAGGCCAACTTGACTTGCATCTATCTATTCATTCACTACAATGAAGCTGCACAGATAAGCCGTACGACGGGTAAACCACAAACGCGAATGTCTGAATGCCAAGGTAAACACAAGCTGCCGAGGAAAGGTCACCAGACTGATCACCGAGAAAATCTCGAAAATGCGTTCACAATCACTTGAACGGTTTCCCACATAACTCACATTTCTTCCTTTGTCATTGACCGAGCACCTTCATTGCTGTTTGCGGTTGAATCACCATTTCTTAATTCACCGAGAGCAGAGGAGTCATTCTTTTGTGAATCGCTTTCGGAATGTTGCCGAGGTTTTGTCAGCATTTCAAGGGCTGCAGCATACGCTCGTCGCCACCAAGAATTCGCATGACCAGCAATGAAATCTGTTCCCGGTGGAGGAAAAGTATTGAATTCGACCACTTCGTCATGCTCGAAAATTTCATCAACAGTGGGAACCATTCCGAGGTCAAGCTGATTGTCGTACACAAGATGCAACCTGAAAAAAGGGAGGAATGATTACAAAAAAGTCAAATTATCTAAATCTAGGCGCTACAAATATTAGGCACAAACCTATCGGGATTTTGAGATGGATTTTGTGCCAGCACTTCGTTTACCATGTTAGCTCCATTAGCGAATTCCCGGTAAACATCAGGAGAATAAGGCAGTCGGAAAAAGTTTCCCCATTTTGGTGGTCTATGTGGATCGTAGGCAGGAAAAAGATCCCTAATATTGACGGACGCATATTCGGGTGGCAATAAACTACCGAGAGGAGTATTGAGTGTTTCAGCTTTGCTGGCAGAACCGGCGGCATGCGGGCTTGTCAAAGGGGTATCAATTGACTCGGTACTCGATAGCGATAAATTAGATGGAGATTCCACACCACACGGGGACTGAAAAGTGAGAAACATAAAGGGAGATGAATTGGCAGTATGACAAGGAATCGATAAAATGTCGAGGAAACATACAAATTCAACTAGTCAGCAAAACTTACAGGCTTGGAATGTGGTTGACGAGAAGTAGACGATGGGGCCGGACGTAAAGGTGGGGGCATCATTGTAGTATCGTTTTCGGATACTGCACTCGGTGAAAAAGCAGTCGCACACGTAACAGCACTGGTGACTTGTAGAACATTGGTTTCGTGATCACCGACGATAGATCCTGACGAGACAATACCAATTTCGCTCGTAACGGGAGAGAGCGGAACAGAAGCATCGGATGTTTGGGTATTTTCAACCGGAACAGCATCCATTTGTGGATCGGTTGATACTGGAGTCGGTGAATCATAATCATTCTGCAGGAGTAAGCGTAACTTACAAGCGGAAGTTTGATATAAAAAATACTGATCGCAACCAAATAAAGATTAAATATAAGTTAACGAAAATGGAACCCTGTTTTACAACTGGGTAAATGTTGCCTGAAATTTCGTGATGCTTAAGAGACAGGAAAATATTCTTCAATACAAAATTGTAGTCAGTTAGAGATCGATTGGGCATGCGTGTTAAGTAAACTAGCGCCATGAGCAGTTTAGTAAAATGAAAAGTATAAAATTCCATGAACTTGATAATGGCAAAAATTTTCATAATCATCATCATGAAGCAGGAAAAACAGATAAGCAAGCGCGTGAAAAAGGGAAAGCAGGCACGCAGAATATGCAAAGTCAAATGCGCAAAAAGGAACTAGTTTTTGTAGTTTCATTGTATGCGATTTTGTGATGTTTTGTTTTTCCCCATCAAATAATACCGGATTAAAAAATTATGACACACATAATAAAATACACTTCCTCCACTGACTACGGTTGCCAGCCAACTATTAGGTAGAGCTTTCGGACCAAACCCAGGCAAACGAATACGCCCGACTGAGCCTAGCTCTACGGTGAGTTTCTTCATCCCAACGCCCCACGTCGTGGACTGGCCACTTGATCCTTTCTCCCAGCTTCTACCAGGCTCTGCGAAAAAGGCGCGGTATGGTAAACATTGATGAGACATTCTTAAAACATGTCCCAGCCATCACAAACGACCAAGCAGCAGCATCTCTCAATCCGTGGCCTCTTGATCCTAAGAAACGCTTAAAGATATTTGTAACGCGATGCTGCCACCGAATGCGAGCAATCCTACGTAGGCAACGGGTATCAAAAACAGAAAGCCGACGGACATCTTCCGCTCGGATAGACCAGGTTTCGCAGCCATAAAGGAGTGTAGCACGCACCACTGCGTTGTACACTCGGCCTTTAGTATGGAGTGAAACATCGCGTCGACGCCACAGCTGGCGAAGGTTAGCAAACGCTGCACTCGCTTTGCGAACACGCTGTGAGATCTTGTCCGTGACACAACCGCAAGCAGAGATAAAAATTATAATAAACCATAAGTTGAGTGTGCCAAGGTTGAATATGAAATGTGCTGATAATGTGGCTTGATGTATGCTTTATAACCTAACCTGATTGCGTAAAAATATGAAACAAAATAGATCATGATTACAAGTTTAACACACACAATCATTATTCTTATTGTAATCCTTATGTCAGAGTCAGGCTAATCATCAAAGTTATTCCTGAGCCTGCATCATGCATCATGACGTGATGTTACACATAAGAAACGGAGATACGAAGGCGTTAGAAAACTACAAGCGTTTATAAGAATAAATTATGCCATCTATTAAAGTTACAAGAAAAAAACAATTAAAGCTTACATCTTCATTAGAGAGACCACTAAGCTTGTTCGTTTCCGGTCTAAAGGCACGAAACGCATCTTCAATAAGCGAATCTGGAATGACTTCCTGCTCGTCATAATAATCCGTTGGTGATGGCAGAGAAACAGGAGAACCCACAGGTTCATTGCTAACTTCAACGAGCTCATTAGTATCAACTACACGTTGTACAGTTTCTTCAACTTCTTTTACGTGACACTGATCAATGTTATTAATTGACACAAGATCTTGGTCATTTTTGTATTCTTCAATCTGTCCTTGTACATCAACGTTGCCGAATAAAAAACTTGATAACTTGTATCTGGGAACGTCTTCAGACAAAGAGTAAATGCGATCCATTGAAGAGAAGACTGTAGGGAAATAATGGAGACATTAGCACGGCATGTTAAAAAGATTCAAATGACAAGCATCGATAATAAGCAGCAATCAATGAAACACTGCAGCGTTACCACTAATAATTCAATAATTTACTGTCTAACCCTTCACACTGAAAATGGACCTTAAAACGGCGTGATGGCTAGCGTATCACCATGACACATTCAGCTATACCGGGATATTGCCCTCCAGGCACCATCAGCGCAACTCATACTAGATAGGTCAATGAACAAAGGTCAGACAAACACGGTCTCAATCAAATCCGCTGCCTTGAGGATCAAGCATTTTAGCGAAAAGCTTTGATTGAGAACCGTAATTGTTCGCCTTTCTATGTATGGGCGAACTGGCAGTATCACAGCTCGCACACAACCATGACTATGACTACAAATAACCAATTCCATAGAGCATCAACCACCAATCACAATAAACAGGGTCCCATAACACGTTGCATACAACAGAGCAGGTAAGCAAAAACAAGCTACTGTTGGCTCTACTCTTCAAACTGTTTCTGACTCCTTTCGTACAATTTTTTGTAGTTCTTTATCTTTTAATCCCAGTCTTAAAATGACCGTACTGAACATGCTGGAGCATTCTCGATTCCAAGACATACAAATCATTTACTGAAAGCTCACACAGTTGCGCACGTGGGAGTTCTGAATATAAGAACCCTCAGACAGATATGCCAGCAGGCTGTATAGCACTTTAGATAGTTTAGCTGTTGATATTTGCTGTCTACCAGAAACACACTTGTATGATCCTTCTAAAATTATAGAAATAACCGCTCTAAATCTTTCGACTTGCTCTTCTGGTGATTACATAGCTGCCATCTCAAGATAGGCATGTGTTGGTACAACGGTGAATTTGTGTTCCGAATCCTCGCGAATCGATAGGATCCAACTTAATTGTTGGGGGTGCACATTTCGACCAGCCACGAATATTGGGCCCAACTCAAATATTTTAATAAAAAATACTCGTTGATCGTAGCAACTGATGCCTCGACTAATACGAATTTCGACAACAAGAACACGCTCTACGATCTATGTGCTCTTTTGGGACTTGCGAAAAGCTCCGAAATTGTTCTGTTAGAGAGAGAGAAATGCTAGTTAGTCGCTTAGATGCATCTATCCAGGCTCAGTTGGGCGTATTCGTTTGCCTAGGTGGGGTCCAAAAGCTCCAAATAATAGTTGGCTGGAAACCTTACGAGATATGGCTGCAAATTGAAGGCAGTGGCGTCAGTGTATTTTATTATGTGTCCTAATCTGCAGCACTTCTGTGCTGTGGTTGACATTATCTCTACACCCTCTAATTTGAGGTCGCAGGTTCGAGTCCCGGTGGCTAAATTATTTTCTGTAAATAATTCGTCATCGGATTGAAGACAGCATTTATTCTAAATAGCTTTGGAAGAAATCGAAATTAAGATAAGAGACATAAGTTAGAAAATCCTATTTGAAAAAAATGATGTGTCTTCAATCCGATGACGAATAATTTTCAGAAAATAATTCCGCCACCGTGACTCGAACCTGCGACCTCAGGACACTTAGGCGAAGCACATGACCAAGTTAGCGGCTGGCAACCAACCACTTATCAAGACAGTACAAGCTGAATTATAGAGCGCTAGGTAACCGTTCAGATTTGATGCACAGGACGTGCCCCAACCAGCGGAAACGACGTCGGTTAATGGCTGTCTGAAGGCGCGGCGCCTGACCTCAGGGTTGGAAAAAAGTGGTGTTGCCACTGAACGTGAGCAATCCTTCGCCAACAACGTTGGTCGAATATCTCCAGCCTTCTAACATCTGCGCGAACTGTCCAACATTCACTTCCGCAAAGCAATTCTGTCCTTACCGAAGTGGAATATATCCTTCCTTTCAAACTCAAGCTCAAATCATGTCTCTTCCAGAGGCACTTAAGTTTAGTGAATGCCAGTCTGGCCTTAGCAATTCTGGACGTGATTTCCTTCTCTATCCGACCCCCAGCAACCACCAGACTTCCTAGGTAGTTGAATTGCTCAACATGACCGAGAAGCAGATCATTTATAGCGAAATTTGACAGTTCACCGGACCAGTCCTGAAGGAGCACTTTACACTTGCTTGGTGAAACATAGCCCATACTTAGATGCCTTCATTGCCATCATATCCAAGGCTAGTTAGATAAATGTTGGGTCTTCGCCCAGTAATGATATATAATCAACATAATCCGATTCCACCTGGAATGAGCTCAACGCCACCAGTGGAGAAACCACTAAGAGCACTCCGGAAGACTTCCTCAATGGCAAAGTTGAATAAGAACCGGGAGATTGGACAGCCTTTTCTTACACCCGTAGTCATCATCATCATGAAGCACAAGTCTGGAGCCAGACAAAGTGCCAAGCAATATGAAGGAGGAAAAGCAGATAAGCAAGCGCGTGGAAAAGGGAAAGCAGGCAAGCAGTATACGCAAAAGCAAATGCACAAAAAGCAGCTTGTTTTTGTAGTTTCACTGCATGCGATTTTTTTGTTTTTTTTTGTTTTTTTTCCATGTAAAATAATACCGAATAAAATTATGACACAATAAAATACACTGGCGCCACTGACTTCGGTTTGTAACGTAATGGCGTAAGGTTTCCAGCCAACTTTTAGGTGAAGCTTTTGGACCACACCCAGGCAAACGAATACGCCCAACTGAGCCTAGCGCTACTGTGAGTTTCTTCATCCCAACGCGCTACGTCATGAACTGGCCACCCGATCTTTTCTCCCAGCTTCTGCTAGGCTCTGCGAATAAGGCGCGGTACGCTAAACGGTGAGTAGGCAATCTTAAAACACTTCCCAACCATCGCAAGCGAGCAAGCATCAGCATTTCTCTCAGTCCGTGGCCACCTGGTCCTAACACCCGCTTGCAGACATCTATATTTGTAACACGATGCTGCCACCGAATGCGAGCAATTCTACGCAGGCAACGGGTATCAAAAACAGAAAGCCGACGGACATCTTCCGCTCGGATAGACCAGGTTTCGCAGCCATAAAGGAGTGTAGCACGCACCACTGCGTTGTACACTCGGCCTTTAGTATGGAGTGAAACATCGCGTCGACGCCACAGGTGGCGAAGGTTAGCAAACGCTGCACCCGCTTTGCGAACACGATGTGAGATCTCGTCCTCGACACAACCTCCAGCGGAGATACAACTGCCAAGGTAAACAAAGCTGTCGACCAATTCAAGATTGACATCGCACACATTTAGGTTTGGAAGAGAGCCGCTCCAATCCTGGGTAAGTGTTTTACACTTGTTAGGCGCAAAGCACATGCCATACCTTGAAGCTTCAAGTGCCAGGCGGTCCAGGGCTTGTTGCATTATATGAGGGTCATCTCCCCAGAAGTGCGATGTCATCGGCATACTCTAGATCGGTCGCTCGCTCACCCGGCAGAAGTTCAACACCTGTGCCCACCAGGCCAGCTAAAGCTTTTCTCAGGACATCGTCGATCGCGAAGTTAAAAAGGAACGGCGAGATAGGGCAGCCCTGCCGCACCCCGCTGGAGATATTGAACGAAGACGACAATTGTCCGTACGCTCGAACCCTGCCCGAAGTTTGGCAATATAATGCTTTCAAGATCCAAACATACTTCTCGGGCACTCCATGTCTCAGTAGACAGTTCCAAAGACTTTCACGATCGATTGAATCGAATGCCGCTCGGATGTCAAGGAATACCACGATAGTTGGTTTACGAAAAGTGTGGCGTTGCTCCAGTAACTGACGGAGTGTGAAAATTTGATCTATGCACCCTCGGCCGGCACGAAACCCAGTTTGCTCCTCACGGATTTGCTCTTCCCGTTTGGTACTCAATCGGTGAAGCAGAATGGACGCCAGTATTTTAGGAGCTACTGAAATGAGACTGATACCCCGATGATTTTCACAGGAATCGCGCCGTCCCTTTTTGAAAATCGGAGCAATTACTGATTCTCTCCAAGGGATCGGAACGCGTTCCTCAGCTCATATGTTAGCGAACTAAAGCGAAACCGCCATCTTTGAACAATGACGAAAGTAAAGCATCAGCACTTGATGCTCGATGGCGCTTAAGGCTCCGGACTACACTGTAAATCTCTGATTGAGTCGGAGCCTCAAGAGAAATCGACCATGGCGTACAGTGTTCCGTATTCTCGAAATCAGTGGGTGCAGAAGGCCAGTTAAACTGTGCTTCAAAATGTTCTGCCCATCGCTCCATGCGTCTGTGCATGTTAAAAAGTGGCAAACCATCTGCTTCACGTATCATCATCATCATCATCAAAGACAGCATTACATCGGTAGCACGTACCGAATGCTTAATTGCCATACAACCATGAAAAAGTAAAATCCTAAAAGATGGGGAAGGGTGGGACTTAAATAGCTACGGCTTCTATAGAAGAGTAAGCACATACAAACTGGGAAGAGGTGCATACACCTCGAATGGAACATGATGCCTGGTCGACCGCTTCCAGTTGTTCTGATGATTTGGAACAATTTTCTGAAATTGCCTAAAGCTGCCGCAACCTGGGCAACCTGACAGTATCTTAGCCCACGTGCAGTCTCTGACTGTGCGGCACTTTGCCTGGATCAGGCTTGTGCATTCATTCAAAGCTGCCGCAGATTCCATTTCAGTAGCCTTAGAACTCCACCAACTTTCCCTGTCGGTTCTCAAACTGGCAACCAGTTTACGATTAATACGCCTTTGTGACGCACCATGTATGCTATCAGCAAAAAGCAACCGACGTTGGTCCACCCGTAGTAGTGTATAATGACATTGAAAAGCTATCATACGCCCTTACCCTCCCTATCGAGCGAGCGTGTACGGATGGCGACCGATATCTGAGCTACTGCTGCAGTTTGCACGGATGTGCAATCGTGCAGTACTTTGTGCTGTGCGGCTTACATCGTGCTAAATTGATTGGCCAGAGGTAGTGAACTGCATGCTGAAACAGGGTGAAGTCTCACTACCATTTCCTGTTCTTTTTTCTTCCTCATATCTGTCTAGGCCTGGGCAACCTAACAGTATCTTAGTCCACGTGCAGTCCTTGGCTGTGCGGCACTTTGCCTGGATCAGGCTTGTGATTACATACATACATACATACATACCGCTGAAATAAGCGAAATTCCGCGATAGTTGCAACATTCGTTTCGTACTCTTTTTTATGGACGCATTATCAGGGATTCACCCCATGAGGCAGATACCCCCTCATCCATCAAAACCTTTGCGAACAGCTCGTACAATTCTGCTACGACTGTCTCGCCTCCTTCCTTAAAAAATACCGGGTGGAGCTTGTCGGGGCCCGGCGCCTCGTGTCGCTTTAGTAATTGGATTTCTCTTCGTATTTCTTCGACACTTGGCGGGGCTAGCCACTTGGACCATTGCAAAGAATATTGAGAGATGACGGCGGTGTCTGAAGGAGGGTGCTGACTAAAATATTCTCTTCATCTTTCTAAACGTTTATGAAGGCTCGTTATGTGCGAAGCATCAGGCCTTGCGGCTTAATGCCACAGACACTAATCAATTGGTAAAGGCTTCGCATGTTGCCCATAGTTGACGATCTTTCAATCTCTGAGGCGCGTACTTTCTACCAAATCTCACGGTCATGCCTCAGACAATCTTTGATTAAGAGTCTAAGACACTTCCGATCGTCGTCATACTCTAAACCACTCGGTAAGGCACGTCGCTGTTCGAGTAGCACGAGGGACTCAGCGAGATCCAATGGTGTGACGGTTGACGAGCGACTTTGCAGCATTCTGAAGCAGAGTCGTATAATGCTTGCTTAAGGTAGTGCCAATGACGATCCAGCTCGACCGGTCGATTTTTTAAAGGGAAATCGATAGAGTATCCCCAAATCTGGCTTTTACTTCAGGCAGCGATGAAGCGTCTGTGTCTAGTTCGGGACGCATTCGTTTTGGTTTTCCTCTTAATTCAAGGTTGATTGTTGCTCGCACTTAAGCGTGATCAGAATCTACACCGGTACTCCAATAAGATCTGCAGTTTTAGACACTAACTCGCCACCTGTATCGCGTAATTATCAAGCTGCGCCCTAATACTATAATGTGGTGCCCCAGGTAGCTAGATAGCGCTTGAAATGTCGAAAAATTGTGAAGGCGATAAAGAGACGGTGGTCGTCGCAGACGAGCAACAATCTATCCATTGTTCATTCGTCGGGCATTCCATACTTCTCTCTAAAGAAGCGCTCAGACTGCTCTGTACATCCAACTCCTGAATTAAAATCGTCAAAAGCGTTCTTTTGTTAAGAGAGATCGAAGTTCTTCGTAGCATTCGTCCTTCACCTCATATGCCCCACAGTTCGTGGGTACGTACGCCGAGATCACGAATATGTTACGTCTCTCGTTGCTGTGCTTGTTCACTGCTGTAACCCTAAAATCTCGCTGCGCACAGTCGGCTATAACGGGTATCCAATCTAGAAAGAAGGTTTTAGTTTTTTGGCTAAGAATAATTCCAACACTTCTGAGAGAAGTTTTGGACCGCCATTCTATTCCTATTCGAACGGTATGGTATGATGGTATGAAAGCACAACCATGATCCAGTCAAAGTGCCGCACAGTTAGAGACTGTACGCGGGGTGAGACACTGTCAGGTTGCCCAGGACTAGACAGACGACAAAAGAAATAGAAAGAAAATAGAAATGGTAGTGATACTCCAGCATGTTTCAGCATGCAGCTCACTACCGGTGGCCAATCAATTTAACACGATGTTAGACGCACAGCACAGAAATACTACATGATTGCACATCAGTGCAATAGTATACCGGATAAAAGATTGAATGAATGAAAGCACAATCCTGATCCAGGCAAAGGGCTAAAGTTATCTCTACTACCAATTTTGGCTAGGCTGAAAAGACATTTCGATCAAATAAGTGGAATAACGGTTTGACGTCTAAAATAGCTACTGTCGGCCGAGTACGGCATAGTTTTAAGATATGTGAAAGACTTAAAATGTAGTCAACTCAAGCAATGTTATTATGGGACCCGTACAAGCGCATTGAAGATGGTTGGCAGCACTTCAGGTTTTTTAAATACGACTTCTATCGCTACACCATAATCTATCTTCGTGGTGACTTTATTTGGGAAACAACAAGTTAGTTAGACATGGCATAGTATAAGTCCCCAACTTGAATTTTGAAGGTCAACGTTCAGTTCAGTTTAGTTCGTTCAGTTTGCACAGGACAGTATGTGGCTAACAAGCCAATCGAGCTTCCAGAATTTCTCTCGGTGGAAAGCTGCAGAGAAGCACCCACCACTGCCAAAACGTATATTCTTTTTGTCTGTTTATGATCTTCGCCGATCGCGAAGCCAAGAGATTATCCGGGTTGAACTTAGGAAGCACCGCGTTCAGTTCAGTTTAGTTCAGTTCAGTTGCACAGGACAGTAAGTGGCGAACGAGCCAATCGAGCGTCCAGAATTTCTTTCGGTGGAAAGCTGCAGAGATGCTACCACCACTGCCAAAGCGTTTATTCTTATTGTGGTTTGGATATCCTCGACGATCGCGATGCCAAGGGATTATCCGGGTTGTATTTAGGAAGCACCACGTAATGAATGATGGTGGAAAGATAAGAATACATTTCTCCTCACCAGTACGGTAAGAGGTCAGCTAAAGAAGAGTTGTGTATTAAAAAAACAGAACTTTAGCATTTACTTACTTACCAAACAACGATATAAATGGTGAGCAACCTAATCTTGCATAAAAATTAGGGGGAATATTCAGGAAAAAGCTTACCCCAGATGCGGTCCAAACCCTGCTTAAAACTTACGACAGAACTGCAGGATATAAGTTCTTCTGGAAGCCGGTTCCAGAAATTTACCACCCTGAGGCTGAAAAAGTTTTTCCTGGAGTCTAGTCTACATCGCTCCTGAGCAAGTTTGAGTGAATGGCCCCGGGTGCCCAGCTCAGGACTTAAGGCAAAGAAGTCGGTCATGCTAACGCCACTTAACCCCTTCAAGATCTTAAAGGTTTCAATTAAGTCACCTCTCAAACGACGGTGCGTAAGTGAAAAAAGATCTAGGGACTTTAGGCGTGCAGCGTAAGGTTTCCCTCGCTGACCCTCAATCATGCGAGTTGCGAGACGCTGTACGCTTTCGAGTTGAACGATATCCTTCTTGTAGTGAGGGCACCACGCCTGGACACAATATTCTAAATGCGGCCTTGGACGTTTGCTCCTTACGATATTTTTTATATTGTTGTGGATATCCGATCTATTTCAAGATTATTACAAGAACTTTTATTCTATTTTCAACGGATTTGAACATGGTCACGACTCGTAAATCTGCAAAAGGAGATCATGCAGCACCGACTGCAAGGAAGCCT